>CAXITT010000003.1:2854747-2877789 GCA_964033795.1 Lymnaea stagnalis | reverse complement strand
CCGTAGAATAACCATACAAACCCTAGTAGAGGGCGTCGGTCTTAAACAACTACGCGGTCCCCCCGGGGTGGTAAGGGGGGACTTTAGAGACGTTAAATATCCACCCCAACCCCTTAGAAAGTCCGGCCCTGTTGCTGCGTGAGCAGCAATCCGGCTGGCCAGGTGTTTCTTCTCTGGGGCTGCCACACTCAGCGGCCAATCGAGTGGAGGTCGAGTGTGGCGGTCTTAGGGGCGGAGCGTCCCTGGCGTGCCGCTTCGCGGCCCGATCGGAATAAAGACCACTGGGGGAGTGGTTGACGGCCGGTTTGGTTGGCGGGGTGGTGCGTTGGGGAGGACCATATGAGCCTCAAGGCTCGGTGTTCGCTGATTTTCTTAAGTTAGATAGATAGAGTTTGTGACGACCGGGGGTGGTCCTGGGTTTTTACCGCTCCTCGCTCGGGATAATCACAAAACCTACAGCTTTAAAATCAAACTAAAGAAGGTACATGCAGTGGTGAGTGGCCCAAAAATACCGCCCCTTAAATTGTGCCGCACGTGGCGGACCACCCCCCTCCCCTCATCCTACGCCCTAGATCTTGTTTTAATGCCTAGATCTGTAGGCTTATGCGGGCTCTCATCAACAGCCCACTCTCTCAGTTCTCAGCCCACTCTCTCGGTTCTCACCAACAGGCCACTCTCTCAGTTCTCACCAACTGGCCACTCTCTTAGTTCTCACCAACAGGCCACTCTCTCAGTTCTCACCAACAGCCCCCTCTCTCAGTTCTCAATGTGACGATGGTGTAGATTTTGCAAGACGATATCCAAAAGGTCTAGGATTATTCTTATGGATTACAAGCTGGTTACCAACAGCTAATCGCCACGCTCCACGCCGCTGGATAACCCAAGGGAACATCATTTGGATGACACAGCTTGGCACCAGTGGCGTCGCAGGAGTTGCCGGAATGTTTCATTGTACCAATGTTATCTGCCTTTCGGGACTCCATCTCCGGGTTTAATGTCAGAGTTTCCTTCTCTTAGATGAGTTACCGTCCAAGGTTAACGAGTCCCATCCACCCGGTGTGCTGGTGATGTTTGTGCTTGAATGGGCTTTGGTGGGGAAAGAAGAACTAAAATAACTTGAAGTGGACGTCTTTATCCCGCGTAAACTTCGCTTTCATTGTAAATGAGACTATGAACAGCGTTAAGCTTTATGAAACTCAAATGTGACTTGGGACTTACTAATTTTAAAAATCATAATTTTTATATATGTTATTCACACTAACGATTGTCTTTTGTTGCCGTTTTGAAATTTAAATATTCATGTCACCTTTTCTTTTTATATGAATACAGCTTTTTCCCCGAGAGGGGGAACGGGAAAAGGGGGGTGGGGGGGAGGCGTCACAATGTATTTTAAAAGCTTGTACTAAATGGTTTACTTCTATGTCGACACAGAGCGACGCGGGTAATGTCTTGAACATTCCATCAGTCCAACATCTTCCCGAATGTGGCACCAATGAGACGCCATGAAGCTCTTCTACTTCAACTTCCGGGGACGAGGGGAGATGATTCGACTTCTGCTCAAACTGGCGGGAGCAGAGTTTGAGGACATACGGGTAACACAGGAGGAGTGGAAGACACTGAAAGCAGGTTGTTGTTTATTGTATTAGTCTATAACATTCTCGGTATGGAAGCGCGTGTCCTTGACCCCCCCCCCCCACAGTAGTCCCAAAGCAATTGAAAAAGAAAAAAAATGGGGACGAGGGGAGATGATTCGACTTCTGCTCAAACTGGCGGGAGCAGAGTTTGAGGACATACGGGGAACACAGGAGGAGTGGAAGACACTGAAAGCAGGTTGTTGTTTATTGTATTAGTCTATAACATTCTCGGTATGGAAGCGCGTGTCCTTGACCCCCCCCCCCCACAGTAGTCCACAAGCAATTGAAAAAGAAAAAAAAATCAAGACACACAAAAAGTGATTGTTAGTTTCACATATTTCTACACAAAATTGTATTTATTTCAGCTAATTTATGATACTGATTCGTGCACTCCGGGCAGGATTGCTAAAGGCCAAAGGCGATTCAATGACCGATTCTGAAAATATAAAGGGAAAGAATAGTCAAGTTCATTTTTGGGGGTGAGGGCTGGTCAGAGATCCAACAGCTTGACTCAGAAATGTCTTTGCATCGCCCCTTAAACCACAATGAGGAACTTTTTCTAACCGGAAGCTGATCTGATCTTCTAAGGCTTTAGTTCTCAACATACAGCTGTTTTTTTCCTTTACACAATTTTTTTTTAACAAATAGAAAAAAAAATGTTTAGTTTCATTTACAATTATTATGGTTAACAGTTAAACTGTCACTAGAACAGCTACAGTTACTTTCACAACTGTCACTAGAGAAGCCACAGTTACTTTCACAACTGTCACTAGAGCAGCCACAGTTACGTTCAGAACTGTCATTAGATCAGCCACAGCTACTTTCACAACTGTCACTAGAGCAGCCACAATTACTTTCAAAACTGTCACTAGAGCAGCCACAGTTACTTTCACAACTGTCACTAGAGCAGCCACAGTTACTTTCACTCAAACAACCTTGGTGAAATTATTGTGTTTTAGCCATTGAACTCCCACCAGTGCCTACTTTTAGATATCAACAAAGTCAGACAAAGTCGGTCAAAGTCGGTCAAAGTAGATACATATAAATACATTGTAAAACAAACATTTACAAAATGATGTTTGCATCATTTCTTTCCCCGGCTTTGGCACAAAAAACACTTACACCGCACCCCAACCCACCCCACTCTCTCGTTTTCCAGGAACACTCGCTTACGAAGAATTTTTTTTTTTAACGCACGTATTTATATTTTTTGTTAGTCTTTTATCTGTCTTGAACGAAATTTGAAAATAGACCGTGGCAGTTCCATTTTGTGCCGAATGACGCAGCTCATGCCCCCACGTCATTTTTGAGGCCGACGGTAATCGGACTTCTAACATTCTAAGTAAGCTGTTTGACTGAGCTCCACAATCACCCACGTTTAGTGGTGAGCTTTCTGTGGCCAACAAATTTCATTACGTAGCTGTGGAGATAATTACGCTAATGAAGTCGCCATGTGCCGTCTGTCAGCTAAAGACGCCCTTTAAAAATTTTTTTTTAAAAACCCAGTCTGTACACGGAAGAGGTGCGCAAATATTAGAGGATTGTTAGGCAAGCTGTAATTATCCGTTTTTGTGTTGAAACCGAGGATTGCTGGATACATTTTTCGTTACTATCCACACTCCTTGACTCCTAGTCGCATGAGCAATGTCAGCAGTTAAAGTTATTAGTGTTGTTGTTTTTTTTGTTTTTTTTTTTAATTTACATCATAAATGTCTGAACTCTCTTATATTCAGTGGCGTAGCTAGGGTAAGTGCTAGGGTAAGTGAGGCCGGCGGCGGTCCCAGATGTTTTCAGTCCCCTTCCTCGAAAACAACTATCACCACTTCAGGGCCGCCTTAAGAACATAGGGGGCCTTGGGCCAGTGCCCACTGTGCCCATGCCTTAAGACGGCCTGCACCACTAAGTCGAAAATGACACTCCTCTATATACATTTTTTTTAAAGTCCCCAACTTGACGGACCGCCCACGCCCCACCCCCTTGACACGCCACTGCTTATATTGTATTTTTTGTGTGAGTAGAAATGCCTAACAATCAGATGCCGGTCCTACAACTTGATGACGGAAGGAGGTACACACAGAGTACGGCCATATTGACCTACTTAGCTAAAGAAAATGGCAAGTGTTCTTGACTATTCTTTAACTTAAAACGTACAATTTTTGACATTTAAAAAAAAAAAAGACAATAACTTTGTTCAATCCGGATCAATTTAGTATAAATTTATATTATTTTTTTACTACTTAATTTAAGATTTAAGCAGGTTTGTTTTAATTCGATCCACAAAAGCAACCCACAATGTTCCCATAGGCTTTCAAAGATCCTCGCGCAATGTGTTCTGATACAAAGACAGGACATAATTATTGACACAGCAGCAGGCCCATTGGTGGCCAATTTATAATTTAGAAATATATTTCAATCCAACTAAGTGTTTCACCATATGGTCTATGAGTCTATGAGACGTACCGTTCAACAAATTTCAACAGATGGTAGCTCGACAGTTTTATCAGTGTCAATGGACGTGCCAGTTTCACAATACATCCAGTTTCAACAGACCTAAGTTTTACAGTACCGTCGGAGTCAATAGGCTTTCAACTTCCCACCAGCGTCCTCAGTTTCCACTTACAGTACCACTGTCATCTCCAACAGGACTCTCCAACTGATGTCTTTAAGAAGTGATGCGTTGTGTCTCACTTACGCCATTTCTCACGAACACGGATATCCCAGGACTGCATACTTTTTGTTTCGTGTGCGCATCCTGCTGTCTTATTTTATTTTTTTTTTTCAGTGGTTCTAAAAAGAATGTATTTTTCATTAATTCAACGTGTCCTAGTTAGATTAAGGCTTTCTTTTAATGGCTTTAAACATCACGCAATCAACGAACATTTTTTTTAGCAAATACTATATAGTAAAACAAAATAATGCGTTCAAAAAGAAATTTGAAGCAAAGTTTTAACGTGTCAACTGAAGAACAAAAAAATGATTCAAGCAAATTTCCGTTTGATCAAATTTCCGTCGATCACTTTTCCGTCGACGAAATTTCTTTCAAAGAAATTTCCGGATACGATCGCTCTTAAAAATTCTCGTACATCCTTTTAAGTTCCGCACCAATTTTCCGGCTGAAATATACGACTGGGATGCCGCAGGTATCCTGAATATCATGAATCTGGTATCCCTGACTTGTATAAAATAATAATACTGTCCCTGACTTGTAATAACTATACGACTCTTTTTGTGGATAAAGCCCAGCATGTTATTCCCCCACATTGACCACCCAGTTATCTGTCTGTCTCAGGTCTGTATGGTAACAACAACCTTGAACGACTCCAGATAGATCAGATCCTCGAGTTGATCCTGGACTACTGGCGGACGTATGTGGAGGCTTTCTACCATCAGGATCCTGCGACGAAGGTGAAGGCCGTTGTCACGGCGTTGGGACACGCCAACTTAGACATGCGTCAAACGTAGTTTGTCTACAGACGCGGTGTCTAGGTGACGCATCCCCCGCCACAAGCTTCTGAACCCACTCGACACTCACCATTCACCACTCAACACTCACCATTCACCACTCAACACCCACCATTCACCACTGATACCCAAACATGAAAGAATCAAGAAGACGACCCATTTTATGAATAACATTTAATTGCGGCAGAATTTCCCTGTCAATTTATTTAAGATTCGACCATGTATGCCACCGACTTCATGGGCAATTAAATTATATTCAACTTGAGTATTTGAGAAATAAAAGGTTCTTAAGATCTATAGAGTGTTTGTGTCAGAGACCTCTCGTCACTTTTGGAGGTACCTGCCACTGTTCCGCTTTGTGCCTCCTGCATACCAAGTTTATAGACTCACTTAAATTTTTTTTTCCCCAACATCTTAAATAAGGGCCACTTTAATATCTGAGGCCCTAACGTATGGAAGGCGTTGCCGTGCCAAAGACTGTATGTATGCGTGCGCGCGTGTGTGCGTGATGGGTGTGATTGCGTGGGTACGTCCGAATCGGTGTAAGTATTTGGACATACAGTTTGAAACAGACACCTATTTGAGACAAATGCCTTACGACTTCTGGGATCGATATGTTTTCCTCCGGGTGACCTCCTCCTCAATAAGCCGGCACCTTGCCGGCTTGACGAGTCAGCTCCACCTGGCCACTAGCTGGAGACAAAGCCGAACGAATTACAACAAACCACTAAATTATGAGGAAGACGCGCCGCCCAGACACTACAGACCCGCTAAAACTTTTTTAAAAAGCCCAATGAACACTTGCAGGAGCAATGGGGTTAAGAACAGCCGGTGAATTTTGACCAAACAAACAAACAAACAAACAAACAAACATGCCGTAGTTTGAAATGTGAAGAAAATGTTCCTATCACGAGTAACATATTCAATGTTTCGCGTCGTGGCAACACTTCATGATTAAACTTGACTTGAAACGCAATTTTAGTTCATGAAATAGCTGCCTTAATTCTTCGTGACGTACACGAGCCTCGCTTCTTTTTTTTTTTTTTAGTTTAGTTGGTTAAGGACGTTCTAACCCAAGTATTAACATATTCGAACTGCTTCTCCCCGCAGCTCACGTTGACAGCCAGCCTAGGACAAGTCCACATTCCGGCAATGCTGACGTCACTAGAGAGTCTGTTGAAGGAAAATGGATCGGGATTTTTTACCGGCTCGGTAAATTAACTTGGATAAAGGGTGTGTGTGTGTGGGGGGGGGGGGGGGAGGGGTGGCGAGTGAAAGTGAAGCTTTTTTTTTTTCTGGAAAATGGATCGGGATTTTTTACCGGCTCGGTAAATTAACTTGGATAAAGGGTGTGTGTGTGTGGGGGGGGGGGAGTAAGGGTGGCGATTGAAACTGAAGCTTTTTTTTTTTTCCCGGAAAGAACTGGGATTAAAATGTTGTACTTGAGACATGGATTGTTTGGTAGTGAGGAGATGAGTAGCTTTAGTGTTGGTTGAAGAACATGTGGGGGTGGGGGGTGGTGGTGGTTCTGTTACAGCCAGAGCTGTACCGAAGAGAAGATTTCCCCACAGCATGTCGAAGCCTGAAATTACAGCCACCACTACAAAGAAAAAAGTGCCACCCGGGGCGTTCCAGTATTAAAGCGATTTTGGCGCTCCTTGTCTTTGTGAAGTACATGGCGTTTGATCGTTAAATGTGCTTTAAAGGTCATTACTAAAGACGATTATGGCGCCCGGCCGGGGGGAGGGGGTGTCATTTTAGCCACCCACCCTCTCGCACTGCCCTGGTTAAAGCTGCAATTTGTTGTAGGCAGATCCAAGTGTTATCCAAATAATGGGGATCGGTCATTATATTAATTAACCTACAGTATTAATTTGAACTCAAAAGTAAAAAACATAACAAGAGAAACCAAGAAAACTATAAAACTGTAATGAGACCAGTTGTAACATGCGCAAGTGAAACTTGGACCCTAACAAAAATGGCAGAAAACCTATTAAACACATGAGAGAGGAAAGTTCTCAGGAAAATATATGGGCCAACAAAGGATGAATATGGATGGAGAATACGAACCAACCTGGAATTGTACGTTCTATATCAGGATCCCACGATAGTAGCAGAAATAAAAAGGGGCAGGTTACGCTGGGCAGGACACTTAGAGAGAATGCCAAATGACAGAGGAATGAAGATGGTGCATCACCAATACCCCAGAGGAAAAATGCTCAAAGGCAGAGCTAGGCTCAGGTGGATGGATGATGTGGAAAAAAGATCTACAACAACTGAAAATCCAAGCATTGAAAAGAAAAGCATTGGTTAGGTCTGAGTGGAAGGAAGTAGCGAGGCAGGCCAAAGCCCTACATGGGATGTAGCGCCACAGGAATGATTAATTTTTGAATTAAATGATGATTAACTGAATGCGTGCAGTTTTAAGACTTAATTTATAACTTAATTTTTTATAAAGAGATATCAAATCCAGCATGATGTAATTTAATGATCTCACTAGATGTATTTATTTTTCTGACGTCTGTGTTGCAATATTCAATAATGACTTCAAAACTTAAAAGAGATGTCAGAGGGGAAAAAAGGGGGAGGGGGGCGATGGTAATTACCACCAGCTGCAACCTGGGAATGGATGCCACAGCGTACGTTTTAGTAGGGTATAGGGACAGACAGACGCGGATATTATTTTTTAATTTTGCGACATTAACAATTACATATAATCAATGATTTTTTTAAAAAATTGGTGGTGATTATCACAAATAATAATTCTCTAGGTATGCATAGGCGCGAAAAATAAATTCCTAGAAATTTCCCAGATATTGGCACTAATAATTGAGATTCTTATAAAGTGAGTTACTTGAATTCGTGTGTTGTGAAGTAACTTAAGTTTGGTGGGTTATTTCTAGTATGAAGATAAAAACACAATTAAACATTTATGTCCACCTCTCTGCCCCCCAGATTTCAGCGGCTGACATCGCGGTGTTCTCGGTCATAGAAGACATGACGGACATCAGCTTGTATCCCAAGCTGCAAAACTTGAAGCACAAGGTGGAATCGACACCTGCCATCCACGATTATCTCACAACGAGACCGATTACCGCATTGTAAAGTTAGTCAGCGAGCAGGACAGGGACCCACCTCGTGAAGTGTGGCAGGACTCGTACCTGTCAGCATTTTTTTTTTTTTGGTGTGTTTCGAAGGGAGATTAATGTGCAAAAGAACATCTTTCATAACATTTACACTGAATTGTGTACCTTGACGAGAGGCAAAAAAAGAAAAAAGCAAAATACCATTCGTGGATAATAAGATATTTAAATGGTTTGTAAGAAATACAATTTGTATTCTCTCAACGTGAACGGTCTTCTGTTGAATATATTAAATAGGAATACACATGACCATTTTGTTCTCTTCATATTGTTTGGTTTTGTTATTTGAAAAAAAAAATAATAGAAGAGCTATTTAGAGACATCCCTAACCCTATTTCAAATATATGTTTTCCCTCCATTAATTGTTAGTTTTAAAAAACAAAGACAAAAATTAAAAAATAATATTAACAAATAAAACAGCATAAGAAGCTAATACTAAATAAGTTTCCAAATGGATCTTATTTCTGCGACAAAGTAAGACAATTAATTATTTTTTATTGCTACATATTTATTGGTTTTCAGAGTAAGCTCATTCGCATCCCTATGAAAGTGAACTTTATAATAAAATTGTGTGTGTGTGCGCGTGTGTGTGTGCTTTAGTTTCAATATTTGTTTTGACTGCTTTAAGGGAAAACCCACGACAACTTGTGAAAACGGGATAGAGGCGGTGTGAACAGTTTGAATCCTGGATGAGACGAAATGAGCAGAGACCAGGTCTGTTCTTAGCCTTACCCTGTGGCGTCACAAGCTTGGGTGTCGTCCGCTACAGTAAACTCGTGGTGTCTCTCTCCTCACTTTCTCAGACTTCATCATGGGCCTCCTCCCGAGTATGCCTTCCCTGGTGACATCTAGTGACATCCTAAAGTCACCGTAATCTAGTGATACCCTGATCTAGTGACACCCTGATCTAGTGGCATTCTGATCTAGTGGCACCCTGATCTAGTGGCACCCTGATCTAGTGGCACTCTGATCTAGTGGCATCCTGATCTAGTGGCACCCTGATCTAGTGGCACTCTGATCTAGTGGCATTCTGATCTAGTGGCACCCTGATCTAGTGGCACCCTGATCTAGTGGCACCCTGATCTAGTGGCACCCTGATCTAGTGGCACCCTGATCTAGTGGCACCCTGATCTAGTGGCACCTGATCTAGTGGCATTCTGATCTAGTGGCACCCTGATCTAGTGGCACCCTGATCTAGTGGCACCCTGATCTAGTGGCACCCTGATCTAGTGGCACCCTGATCTAGTGGCACCCTGATCTAGTGGCACCCTGATCTAGTGGCACTCTGATCTAGTGACAACGTGATTTGGTGATGCTATGATCTGGCCCGCTTTGGCATTAAACTTAATGCCAAATATAGCGAACGCTATCCATTTTCAAAATTTCCCTTTGATGTGATGCAGTATGCACCCGGCGACCATGCCCGGGGGGTGGGGGGTCACCGGTCACCTGATGCAGTATGCACCACGTATCCCTTAGTGTCAATACTGAACTTTACGTGACGCAGAAGTCGCTCAAGTTCTATTTGGACATGTCCAGGTTTCAACTTTTGTTCTTTCTAAGGGTCGCTCCCCCAGTATTCCATCCTCGAAAAAATTATTCCTTAAATTAAGGATTTTGGGTTTAACTTTTTAAAGTCATCCAATGGATCTTCAACAAAAAGTGGATACTATTGAACGGAGATTATTAGCAACTAATAATATACATTATTATTTTTCATTTAAATTTAAATGCAACCAAAGCATTTGCGATATTAACACTGAAGTCGCATTCCTGATTTTCACATTTTCCCCAGAAAACCCCCAGAAAAAACCCAAGTATTATCAAAATGGTGCATGCAAGTTTTGTTTTTTTCCAAACTATTTCCAATGGCCATAACTTCTAGCAGCCATTTTTTTACAACTTCCCAAACGGAAGAGTTCGTTTTAGCTTCTTCCCATCCCCTTTTTTCTTTTGCCAGGAACTTCACTGCTCGACTACAACTAGACTGCTACTATACTGCTAGTAGACTGCGTCTAGAATTCTGTACTCCTACTTGAGTTCTACTAGACTCCAACTAGAATGCCGCTGGAATGTCATTGGGCTGCCACTAGACTGCTAGTTATTTAAGGACCCAACGCTATCTGTCTTTCAGGTCACAGACCTTTGGAAGGAGTTGAAGTGGTATTGAGCTGGAGGACGTAGAGATGAATGCGGAAGCTTGCGTTGTTTAAAGAATGTGAAAAAAAAATCGAGATGTCCTTCATAGTGTTCGTGCCACATGAGTTGGTTACATCAGCAGTTCTCAAAATGTTTCAGCTGATTAGCTCTCTCAGAAATTCAACTTATTTAAGAAAACACTATTATAGACCATTTATTTCCCTTATTGCATTTTGTAAGGCCTTTCTAAAGCTCGGTTAGCCTTAATTTAGCAGACACCCGAACACAAGCCTTCATCGTCTTCAGAAGTTAATCCGTTTTCTAAACCTTGAACTATATTTCACCACTTAAGCTATCTCTGGATTTTCTCAATTCGCTGGCAATTCTTAGAATTCCACTTCTCCTTTTTTTGCCGTCTATGAATTTTTTTGTAGCGATCTCGCTTTGATTCTTCTATTAATCCATTACGACCAATGTTCCCTCTAAGGTTTGTTGGTTCGTGTGTAAAATTATAAAGTTGTGTGCACATTTTTACAGCATCAATTTTTTTGTGCGCAAAATTTTCAGCCTACAGACACTTAAGTGGAAATTGGTTTCGCGGTACTCAAAACTGCTGCGCGGCGTCTAAGAGATTTCTACGCGGCCGCGCAGCTTAAAGGGAACATTGATTACGACCCGTGGCACTTTCATTTTGGCAGTTTGTCCGACACCTTGGCAAGCTAGAAATATGTAAGACGGTGTCCCATTTAAGTTTTGATGCATTTAGTGTATCAACTCAACAGCCAAAGGCGTTGTCGCTAACTTGCCCTCTCCTAGCAGACGAGAGCCGTGGCGGGGTTTGGGTCGCAGGCAGCAGAGTCTAGTGTCTCAGATGCGCACTGAGCACTGTCCCACCCGCACATATTTTAAACAGGCTAGACCATAACAGGGACCTTACCTGCCGGGATTGCAGCCTGGTCCCAAAAACACTAGCGTATCTACAGACCGAATGTCCTTCACTAGATGTTTCAGGGGAGAATGTTATATGGCTCAGCTAAACAGATAGAGCTGGTAGCCAATGTTCTAGCCGGGGTCATCAGAGAGTACTCTCAGACTCTCACCAGAATCTGTGCGTTAGTCAGCATGTCGCTTTGAAGTCCTACTACTTTAAATCAGTCATTGAAACAACAACAAAATAAGGTTAATCAATAGTGTGTGACATTTTAATAATAATAATAACAACAAAATCCTGTCTTATACTTCATACTGCAACATATTCTTTGCAAACCTTTCGGATAAATCAGCTTTACTTGACCTATGACCTATTGGTTTGCATATTGCCCTAACATTCTATTCAGATATTATTATTTTAAAAAAAAAAAAAATTGAAATGATTTATTCGAATGGACGGTTGAACCATTTTTGAGAAACACCAGAATTTCAAAATGTCAGCGGAACCTCTCAAAAAAGTCCACCACAGTAATCATACAAGTGAAGTTTTGGTGTCCCTAATTACACACACACACACACACACACACAAACACACACACACAAAATAGTCCATGATTTTTTTAAACACATCATCACAGCTCTTATCTTTTATCACAATAGATCTTGTCTGGTTGAGCTTAATTCCAGATAAGAAACATGAATTTAAAACGCTAACAACCTTTCTCTTTACCTTTCTTCTCCAAATCAGTTTGATTTAGAGGTTCCATTTTTATTGAAAATCAAGTTTCCTTTCTCAACCAAAATGATTTCGCTCACTAGTAAAGAAACACACGAAAAAAAAAAAAAAGAAGAAGAAGACGAAGCAGTGGAGAGATCGTGGGCCTACTAAATCCAATATTTGTTCCGTGTCAAAGAGTTCAAGATAGGAGCGATTTATTAGAGAGTAGTTTTTCATTCTTTGCTAAATATAGATCGGCTAAGGCGAATTTGACGGTCGACGCCCTGGAGCTGTTGTCGCAGGTTTTTGTTACCCGCTGTCGTTACAGGCTGTCATTACAGGCTGTCGTTACAAGCGGTCGTTACCCGTTGCCGTTACCCGTGGTCCTTACACGCTGTCGTGACATGCTGTTATTACAGACTGCTTTTGCAACAGACTCTTGTTACAGACTGTTGTTGCAGTTAGCGTTGCTGCTAGTACTGGACAAATCCGGAACGAAAAGGCGCGCAGACGATAAGGTTGTTATGGACCTTAAGGCCACCCCCTAATGCCTGGACGTGGAGTCGTAGACAATCATTCTTAGGTTCTGACCGACTCCGTCTCGGCTTATGAAGTTATCCAGAACCGTAATCTTTTTTTTTTTTGGGGGGGGGGGGGTTTGGGGGTGGGGAAAGGGGGGGGGGGGGGGGGGGTGGGGGAAAGGGGGGGGGGGGGGGGGGAAGGGGGGAAAACACTAAGTATAATTGGAAGGAATGCTGCCATGATCGAGTGCACACTTTGACTCAATTTGTAGAGAATGTGCACACTTTGACTCAATTTGTAGAGTATGTGCACACTTTGACTCAATTTGTAGAGAATGTGCACACTTTGACTCAATTTGTAGAGTATGTGCACACTTTGACTCAGTTTGTAGAGAATGTGCACACTTTGACTCAATTTGTAGAGAATGTGCACACTTTGACTCAGTTTGTAGAGAATGTGCACACTTTGACTCAGTTTGTAGAGAATGTGAACACTTTGACTCAAACCGTAGAGTTCAGACGATCACATCGGTTAATTAGTTGACACATTTACAATTCCGTGAACGGACCAATCTTTATTACATGAAATATTCCACTTTTCTTTTTTCTTAGCTCGACCCTTTTAAATGTCATCAAGTTTTAAAAGAAATTCCCACCAGAAAATGGTGAATATTTAATTTTCTTTGGAAATGATAAATCTGAGAAAAAAAAAAGTTAAATAGCTGTCATCAATGCTTTTAAATTGTATAATCAGAACTGTGAGAGTTCCTCTTAGGCGTGAGTAGAGCTGGCCGTTAAGTGATCTGCGTGGAAGAACACTCTCATTGATGTCAAACCCTTGTCTCCCTGGCAACCTTCTAACTGACCACGACACGTACGAGTTTAAGCCAATGTGAGAACCATATTTGTCACAGCGGCGTTTTATCATTTTTATCCTATTTTTGACAAACGCACGGACACATACGCGCCCGCACGGACACCCCCACATTTGATCTGACTTCAATGAACAGTTAAATTTAAATATGAAATGGTATTTGTACAATCTTACGCATATCCCATGACCTTCCTAAACCCCAGCTGTGTTTATTCTCTCAGTTTAATATCTTTTAATCTAGCGTCATACCACTGCCCCCCATCCCCAACCCAAACAACCCCCCCACACACTTCCTCACATCTTCCTTTTCAATACACGGAATGCCTTTCTGCTTGGCTGGAGTTAAACCTCCCCCCATAATTCCTGCGCACACAACTGTGAAGTGGACTTAAAATTTTTGTTGCAGAATTAAATAAATTACAGTAATATTGATTCGTTTCGTATAAATGTTTTTTTTTTTTTAATGATAAAATTAAAAAAAATCCCTCCAACGCTGAGACAGACACATGAACTCACTGTTGAGACAGACACAGGAATTTACAGTTGAGACAGACACATGAACTCACTGTTGAGACAGATCCAGGAGCTCGCTGTTGAGACAGACACAGGAACTTAATAGACTGAAAAGCTTCTCGGAAACATTTTTTTTTTTTACCCAATGACAAAGTTGTGTCCCTTCGTACTCGGTCAATAACACGTTCACTGAATTTACTGTCAACAGTTTCTTCTCCTACAAGTTGTACCAACGATCCACTGCACACACCAGCTCCGCCTCTCTCACCGGATGCCTAACTGTCTGTCTGTCCGTCCGTCTGTCTAACTTTTTTTTCCTATTGGTCTTCTTTCTGACTGTCTGTTACTCTGTCTTTGTCTCTCTCTCTCTCTCTCTCTCTCTCTCCCTGTGTAACTCTCCAGGACCGTAGTACTTCGTCTCTCTACCTACATCTGAAACTTTTCTCTAAACTACAATGTCTTTTCCCCGTCTATCACGACTTAACATATCTTTCTGTCCGACTGCGCACGTTTCCTACACCCCTTTTCAAATGCCGTCATGTCATAACGCAAACAGGAGGACTCTATGTGAACTCGCAATACAAAAACAATGCAAGAACTCCGGTCGTGTGCAAGTATTCTACAACATTGCCTTAATCGTCCGAAGTCGTCGCGTTGATTTGCTCAAACCTTTTTGTTTGAAGTCACAATTACCCCTGTTACCTTTTCAAATATTTCCTTTGCGTTGGAGATTATCAGTAAATCGAAGACCGACTACCCTTGCCGTAAGCCCGTCTCAAGTTTGCTCCCATTGTTTGTACAAGACCCAATCCGGGACTTTTATCATTTTGTTACTTGATGGTTTTGTACCCAGGTTTCTAACGAATTTTATTTGTCAGGGGGATTCTAAATTATTTTGTTTTTATTGCGAAACAGCTCATTGACCAGCCCACGTGAAAAGTTTGATGCTTGTGAACTTGTGAAAATAATGTGATTCTTTTACATAAACAAAGATGCTATGGTGCAATACGTTACACATGGACCAATGGAAGATGATTGGTTTCTGACATTAAATAAAGAGATCGGACATCTTGTGGACTGAGACACAAACAGAAGTTGAGGCACGTTCGAGGGTTAGGGGGTTTGGAGGGAGGGTGGAGGGGGCGGGTGTATAATTTAAATGAACAAATTAATGGAGAATCAAAATTCCATTTTTAACGACACTAGAAGAACTGCATGAGCATGACTTGAAACTTTCTTACTAAGCTGGACGAAGTATTAGTGAGAACTGTAAGCTGTTAAAATAATTTGTTTTGTAGGCGACATGTTTGTTTCATATTTCCCCGTGCTGAGAACGCTAGCTGACCCCAAAATTCGGCTGCGCTATTATTAAGGTGTGGCTTACTAATTATAATCTCCCTTTGACCTCGGCTACAAATAGCTACAATCAATGGTCTTTTTTTTTTAGAACATTATAGAATTATATGGAAGGTTTAAGAGACGATTACAATGCGTAATCCTTCTCGAGAAATCTATGAAAAAGGCTATATAAGCCGAGATTGAGCGACAGGGATCAGATTTAGAGAAGAGAGTTATTTTGAGTTGTGCTATAGTTTTGCTACGAGAAATAGAGTTATTTACAGTGTGTGTGTAGATTTCATTTCATCATTGTACCCTTTTTGCACATTGCGGTTTCTTCAACATTGTAACGGTACAACCCTAACATTACTCTGTAAGCCAATAGTTTTAACTTATATTTCTTTTTGAGTTTGTAATTCATTATAATTAACCTAATAACCTTTATTAATTGTAATTAGCCCTGGTTTGAGTATCGTATTATTTGTTATTGTATTTATCATGTGGGTTCGTCTTTTGTTATGGACTGTTTTAGAACGAGCCCTACACTTCAATAAGAGATTAATTTCTCCATACTGAAAACAGTACATAACATTATTGTTGATTAATAAGTGTTACTTAAACGTGTTCATGAGACGGTACCTTAAAATACCTGGCGTCAATAAGCTATTTAAGCTAGAATTATAGTTAACACTGTACTCTCACTGAACAATGTGAATGGGATGTGTACTTCTGAATAATGTGGATGTTATGTGTGGCTTCTGGATAATGTGGATGTTATGTGTGGCTTCAGAACAATGTTGATGGGATGTGTGGCTTTTGAACAATGTGTGGCTCATGAACAATGTGGATGTGATGTGTGGCTCATGAACAATGTGGATGGGATGTGTAGCTTTTGAACAATGTGGATGGGATGTGTGGCTTTTGAACAATGTGGATGTGATGTGTGGCTCATGAACAATGTGGATGTGATGTGTGGCTTTTGAACAATGTGGATGGGATGTGTGGCTCATGAACAATGTGGATGGGATGTGTGGCTCATGAACGATGTGGATGGGATGTGTGGCTTTTGAACAATGTGGATGAGATGTGTGGCTTTTGAACAATGTGGATGGGATGTGTGGCTTTTGAACAATGTGGATGGGATGTGTGGCTCATGAACAATGTGGATGGGATGTGTGGCTCCCGAACAATGTGGATGGGATGTGTGGCTCATGAACGATGTGGAGGGCATGTGTGGCTCCTGAACAATGTGGATGGGATGTGTGGCTCATGAACGATGTGGAGGGCATGTGTGGCTCCTGATCAATGTGGATGGGATGTGTGGCTCATGAACGATGTGGAGGGCATGTGTGGCTCCTGAACAAGGTGGATGGGATGTGCGGCTCATGAACGATGTGGAGGGCATGTGTGTGATGTGTGGATCAGGAACGATGTGGAGGGCATGTGTGGCTCATGATCAATGTGGATGGGATGTGTGGCTCATGAACGATGTGGAGGGCATGTGTGGCTCCTGAACAAGGTGGATGGGATGTGCGGCTCATGAACGATGTGGAGGGCATGTGTGGCTACTGAACAAGGTGGATGGGATGTGTGGCTCATGAACGATGTGGAGGGCATGTGTGGCTCCTGAACGAGGTGAATGGGATGTGTGGCTCATGAACGATGTGGATGGCATGTGTGGCTCCTGAACAAGGTGGATGGGAAGGTGAGTTAATGAGAGTTAAGGGGAGTTAGGGGAGATAGGATTATTTAAGATGAGGTGAAAGGTAATGTGAGGCAAGGTGATATAGGCTGAATCTGAGGCGGTTACAAGGTAGTTCACGGTGGGTTAGGGTGTGGGGAAAAAGTAAGATGCGTCGGCCATGGGTACTCACTAACGCTGACCACGATAATAAAACTTATCCTGCTGCCGTCGTAGCTTCAATAAAAAAGTAATTATTAATTGTCTATTTAAGAGCTCATTTTTGTGGCGAGGGACCAGGAAGAAGACGTTCCTTCATACGTCATTGTGGGATGATTCTTTACATCATAACATTGATCATGAGTAAACTTACCATTTAACGCTCATGTGTGAAGATTTGAGCGGGTCATTTACTTGTGAATGTGTGATACTAGAAAGACATTACGTACTTATTTAATCTAAATCATATGGGAATCTTGTTCCGTTTCATGTGTAGTTTTTAAGATTATCTACAAACGTACACAATGTTCTGTGTTATAAAACGAGACGTTGCAATGAAACGTGCTGACTGAAGATTTTTGAAGAATCATGTTTTTGTTTTTTTGGTTTACTTTAAGCACTCAAACAAGGCTCTTTATATAAAGATATATTCAGTGTTGACAGATTCGCCGAATGTCAACATTACAAACACAAGGTGCTACCGTCAACAATAAAATCACCAGCAGAGACCAACCGAATGTAATTTTTTCTGGCTTTGGCCGAAACCAAACAGAAAGCTTAAAATGACTTTCGGCCTCAACCGAAACCGAACGCTCTATAACCAAGCCAAAGCGTTGATAACTATCTCGTGAAACAATGCTTGCAATAAAAAAAAATCAACATTATCAAACATCAAAACACAATTCTCTAATGTCACAATGTCACTCACGCTACCAGATGGCTCTGACTTCACAAAATAAAATTCCCTATCACTGCGCTAAATGAGATTCTTAAAAATACCATTGTTTGGCGGTCCACAGCCAGTAGTTTGATAATTAGTGAGTAATCCGTAATCTAGACACAATCATTACGAGCCTACACTTGCAGTAAGAGTCGTTCAATGGCAGTTCGCTCAGCGTTAATTGGTTAGTAATTGAAGTCAAAGAATCGAATGTTTTAAGTTTCTCCACATTATCCCCCTTTAGGCTGCTAGGTGGGTCGGCGGCGTACGGCCGTACTGTTGTACTGAATAACTGCTAACTTGTCACGCTGTTGGGCATACAGCTGTCCTGCTGCTCTTAATAACTGCTAACTTGTCACGCTGTTGCGTATACAGCTGTCCTGCTGCACTAAATAACTGCTAACATTTCAATCTGGTGGGCGGTGCAAGTAAAAAAAGAAAAATTAAACAAAAATAATAAATGTTACCATTCCTTTAGTTCTTTTTTTGCACAAAACCATTTAATTTTGTCCAAGCAAATCTGTAATTTTTTTGTATGTGGAAATATTAGACAAGTACGTCATCATGCAGCTGTGAGCAGTGTTTGCGAAGGATTAGTCATAAATCATACGATGACAGCAAGACAATAACGAATATTGGTTTGACGACTGACTAACAGAGTAAGAGTCTGACTTCTTGTAGATGACTGAAAGTTTGCATCTATAGAATTACTAATACTTAGGCTCTAACTCAATTAGACTTCAGCACCACCCCAATAAGACTTTATGACCACCTCAATGAGACTTCAGTCCCACCTCAATTAGATTCCAGCAACACCTCTGTAAGATTTCAGCCCCACCTTAATAAGACTTCAAGCCCTTCGCAATAGGACTTTAGCCAGCCCTTTAATAAGACTTCATCCTCATCCAAAAAGATGTTGAAAACCTTTCAATGACAGAGCTCTGAGAGCAGCAGATGCTTGAATATCACGACAGTGAGCAGTGTTCAGCCCCACCTCTATTACATGTCGGCCCCACTTAATAAGACTTCAGCCCCTCCTCAAATAGACTTGAGCCCCACCTATTTAAGACTTAAGCCCCACCTCAATAAGACATCAGGCCCACCTTTAGTAGACTTCAACCCCACCTCTATTAGACTTGAGCCCCACTTCAATAAGACTTCAGCAGCACCTCTATAATAATTCATGCACATCGCAATAGGACCTCAGCCACACTTTTAATAAGACTTCAGCCCCACCTCAATAAGACTTCAAGCCCTTCGCAATAGGACTTTAGCCAGCCCTTTAATAAGACTTCATCCTCACCCAAAAAGATGTTGAAAACCTTTCAATGACAGAGCTCTGAGAGCAGCAGATGCTTGAATATCACGACAGTGAGCAGTGACAGAGCTCTAAGAGCAGCACACGCTTGAACGTCACGACCGGGGGGGGGGGCAATGAACGATGTGCCGGTCGATCATTTGACCCCAGGATGTGACCAGCTATTTGGAATCCCTTAGGGGCTAGGGGTTTGCGTCATGATGGATGGTGGACAGGCCGCAGTTCACAGAGGTCATCACATTGTTTGCGGAACTCTTTAAATGATGGACAGTGAGATAATAAAGCAGCGATAGATGCAACATTCATGGGGAGTGATAGATGCAACATTCATAAAGAAGCTACATATGCAACATTCTTAAAATTATTTTAAAAAGTCCCTAACAGCGTAAAAAACTACGTAAACGACTATTAAATACAAAAAAAAATAAAAAGAATAAAGGAAAAGGCGGCCACCTCTGTCTGCGCTGTTTTCTATGTTGAGCGCCCTTTAGTAATTTGTTTTCTGGATTTAAAGGATATGATTTAACCCAACCCCAATGGGAATCATTCCAACGCCAATGGAAATCATTCTGATCCCAATATAAATCATTCCGACGCCAATTGGAATCATTCCAACCACACGAATCTCTATGTGTCCACCATCACAATCGCACCCACAGCGCCTTCTCGTTTTTGAGCGACCGGCGTATGTTCACGTTAAGATGCCCCAACCATCTGAACAACATATTATTGACGACTGGATCATATGTTTGCATCCATTGCACACCAGTACTTAGCGACTGGATCATATGTTTGCATCCATTCCACACCAGTACTTAACGACTCCATTCCACACCAGTACTTAGCGACTGGGGCATATGTTTGTATCCATTCCACACCAGTACTTAGCGACTGGGGCATATGTTTGTATCCATTCCACACCAGTACTTAGCGACTGGGGCATATGTTTGTATCCATTCCACACCAGTACTTAGCGACTGGGGCAAATGTTTGTATCCATTCCACACCAGTACTTAGCGACTGGGGCATATGTTTGTATCCATTCCACACCAGTACTTAGCGACTGGGGCATATGTTTGTATCCATTCCACACCAGTACTTAGCGACAGGGGCATATGTTTGTATCCATTCCACACCAGTACTTGACTTATATTTTACTGAAAAAGCAATGGCAAAAAATGTGTGCGATACAAAAGCAGTAACAATCGAAGTGCAAGGGACGTTCATGAAACGGTTCAACCTTAAAGGGGTGTCAGTGCTTTTAGCCCAGTGGACAAGCTTCGGGAAGCACTAATAGAGAAGGATGACGATGTTTATCTGTTTCCAGCAGAGTTTCCCTGCGAGCTTTTTTCGTCCGCTGTGATGTTGGTGTTCAAGGCCACGCTCTTTGATCGAATCAGACAAAAGTGCTGGCGGTCGTAGACCATCCAATGAACGTTTTTCGCTCTTGTGCTGTGCTAGATACATTACCGTGAAAGAAAACACGGATATGAGTTTACCACCGCGGGTATAAGAATCCAGTCTCAAGCATCTAACTTCTATATGAAAAAGCTCCAAACTTTTTATAAGAATTCAAAAAAATTATTATAATAATGAATAAAACTCACCAATTAGCGCTTAGAATCACGACTCTTTGAGTAATAAATCCAAACTATATTGAATTCTTAGTATGTGTTTGGGACTTGGATGTACACTGTGACTGCGTGCTGTTTGGAGAGTATTTGGGTAGATGTTGATATTAAATGTTTGGTATTTCGTGACGTATTGTGCGTAAGGGGAAATGACGTATTGTCGTTGTGTAGTTTGTTGCCATGGAGTAATGGCAGCTGACGATGGGGCTTAGCTGTGTTAATAAAAAACATTTTTTTCCTAATAGGCTAATCAGTGGTTGGTGTAATTAATATAATAAACCCTAGACAAAGCGAAGCTAACGAGCTTGGTAAGAACCGGTTCGTAGCAGAATGCAGCCACTAATTCAAGAATCCAGCCTATAGCATAAAGGTCCAAACTTTTTGTATTAGAACCTCTTAGTAAATAATCATCCATATCTCACTCCGGTCCAAAGTATTTTTTGAATCCGACTCCCCATTTTTTTGGTGCCACAACTATGATGCAGCAAACGCAGACATGCTTTAAAATAGGTCAGTGTTAGCAATTCTCATCTGTCAGTTAAGTATCTAAATAAACATTGACACATGTATATGTCAAGTCTTACAAAGGTAAACGTCTCAACATATTTTTTTTTATAAACAGCATTTCTTTTTTTTTTCAATCAAGGAAATCCTTGAACAGACGAAAACATAATCGCCAAATTCATCACCTAGATATTGTCAGTTCTCCAAGCAACTAGGAACGTTGAAAGCTTTGGCTATAATTTTATTTAATATTGCATCCCAAATAGATTGTGTTTCATTTCAAAATCCGAATAGATTGTATGTTATATGTTATCCCGAATAGTTTGTATTTCATATCTAATCCCGAATAGATTGTATGTTATATGTTTTCCCAAATACACTGCATGTCAAATGTCATATAAAAGTGATTCTATGCCATGTCATTACAGGGAGATTGTAAAACATCTCATTCCACACATCTTTATATAAATATCTATTCTGTAGCGGACACACAAAAATAGAAGGCGTGTCAGCTTCTAATATCCCCCCCCCCACCCTTTACATTATACAGTAACAGGTTGCCTCAAATACTATACATTGTAACGATACAAAATACATGAGAATTGTAACCGATATCGTCTAGTGCAATGGTCCCCAAACTTTCGAACTTGGTATAACCCTGTCTATAATTTTAGTAACAGTGGGTACCTCCTCGTTAAAAAATAATTGCATTTACTTAAATGACAATAAAAGAAATATGTATTATTTTCCTTTGCAGTGCATACCCCGATCAAATACAGGGGTACATGCACCAAACTTTGGGAAACACTGGTCTAGTGAGTTGCTGTTAATGTTTCTTTGTTATAAATTACCAGTTGTAGCCCGCAAAACATTGGCGACAGCAAGGCGTCAATTTCCCATCTGCTAAAGTTACTTGAAAAGAAACGTGAACTCAAGTAACGCACATTTAAGAAGGCTGATTTCGCTACACCCCCCCCCCCCCCCCCCTTTTTTTTTTTCACTACTGGCCCCCTTTTTTTTTCCCCCCCCCGCGGCTTAGCATACGCCGCGAGCTTTGCATGGCAAGCGTGAGTGGTGCAGGAGGGGGGGGGGGAGGCGGTACCTCCACCGCAGTGCGCATGTCTCGAGACATCGATGGGCAGGCAAGGGAAGGGAGGGGAGGGTTTGCCTGCGTCGTCTTGCTTGCTCTGGTGTATCTATATATAGCCTGCGTTGAAGTCTTGTTGTTTGCCCTACTTCTTCTGGCGAATTATATATATATATAGATATAGATTCCTCGTAAATAACACGTGCAGAATACATTTGACGTTTTAGGCTAATTAAATTCGTAATGACATAAGGTGTTTGTTTTTCATTTGCATTTGAAAGTTTACTATTAAAAACCCCCACATATGTTCCTTATTTTAAGGATCAGAGAATCATAAATCTTGTTTAGGGGTTTAGAGATATGTAAAAATATAGATATAATTTGATATCATCATATTTTCAGTCAGAGTTTCATCATTGCAGCTGGAGTCGAAGAAAGTACCGAACGGTTCTTAAAAATACCGCAAGTTGGTTAGTGGCGCAATACTTTTTTGGTTTTACGGAAATTGTCTCAGTTTAAAAATGATGCTACAAATATTCGGTGTGAAAATGGATGGGACATTTTATTCGAATATTGATATAGTTCAGCCCGCCCCCACCCCACCCCCCC
>CAXITT010000003.1:2819464-2854721 GCA_964033795.1 Lymnaea stagnalis | reverse complement strand
CCCCCCCCCCCCCCCCCCGGGATCCGGTCGATAAGTCTGTAATGGCTTGCCGATTGGGATGCACCGGCCATTGACCCCCCCCCCCCTCGGTGTTATCCCGGGGAACACACCCCTATTGCGTGTCCTGCGTGGACAGACAAGGGACATGCATGGTAACGAGAGACCGACCGAAAGGGATTTTCTGATTTTGGCCGAAACCGAAACTAGGCCGAAAGTTAAAAATGACTTTCGGCTGAAACCGAAGTCGAAATCAAAAGCTTAAAGAGACTTTCGGCCGAAACCGAATCCGAAATCAAAAGCTTAACGAGACTTTCGGCCGAAGCCGAAGCCACAATTGCAATATTTAGATATTTTGAAATTTGTCCACACATACATTCTGCATACATCGAAAATGATGGTGGAAAATGAGATCATCGTGAATATTAATAAATAGACATGTAATGCAGGGGTCTCAAAAACGCGGCCAACAGGCCATTTGCGACCCGAAAGATGATATTTTGCAACCCGCTACACGAAAGCAAAATGTAGTGTTATTGGGGCCGGCGCGTTTCCCCCATTCTCATATCTATAACGTGACCCTCCGTGATTTTTTATTATGTTTCCATATATTTGTATGTTGATTATAATGGTAATAATCGTTTTAAAATCGGACTAAAAGTTTTTATTTTATAGCATTTTATGAGACTAACATGGCAAGAGTGCGATTTTGAGAAAAGTTTTAAAAGGTCAGTTGGTGGGTAATGCACGAACATAATTGTGTAAATCGTAGCTATCGGATACAGTATCAAAAAAATCTCTATTAAAATTGCCGCTGGTAGCTAATGTTTACGAGTGAGGGAAATTCCGAGCCTGCCTTCTTGGTCACTTTCAAAATAGGGTTAATCAAAATGAACTTTTCTAAAATAAAAAATAAAAATTCATTCACCGTACTATAGCCTCTTCCTTCATAATTCATAAATATGGCCTGCCCCTGCCTACTGTTTGAACACGTTTTAGCATTTAAAGCTTTCATGGTGAAGGATGGGTCGGTTATTACTGTATAAAGTGATCCCAAATAGCTCATGGATTTGGCTTTTCTTGTTGACATTACAATGGAGCTGAATGTATTCAACCAGACGTTGCAGGACCAGGGCTAGCATATCAGTGTTGCCTATGACAATGTCAATGGCATTCTGCATAAAACTGGTGTTATGGTTCTTAAAGAAACCCCTGCCATTTCCCAACAGGCAAAGTACTCATAGACTCGGGCACACCATTCAGTAGTAACTTAGTAGTAAGTATCTGATGCTATTGCAATTCTACAGAAAGATTTTGATCACATTTTTTAGACTTCAAAACACACACACAGACTTTTCAGCTCTTTGCTGACACTTTCTTCTTTAATTTGAAAGCCCCCTCCCCTCAAACTACACAAGCCCACTCCCACACAGCCCCATCATTAGCCCCCTTTTTTTAACTTCAAAACACACACACAGACTTTTCACCCCTTTGCTGACACTTTCTTCTTTAAATTTAAAACCCCCCCCCCCCCCGCACCCATACTTTTTTGCTCTTCAAATGGAGCTGATTGACCTTCAGTGCATTTCTAAGTTCAGGGAGATGAATGGAAAAACAGACAAGCATGGACAGTTTATGAGATCATAGTCCTTCACCTTCACTGAGATTTCCACGCTGTTCAAGCGGATCACATGGCTTTTTAGGAGTATCTATCTTGTGTGAAAAGCTCTTTTCCACTATGAACTTTAACAATTCAAAGTTCAGAGCCAATCTTACTAGTAAGCATCTTCAAGCTATACTGAGGGTCTCGGTTGCTTCCTCACTCAAACCAAAATGTTGCTCACCTG
The DNA here is from genome assembly GCA_964033795.1 of Lymnaea stagnalis. Classification (NCBI taxonomy): domain Eukaryota; kingdom Metazoa; phylum Mollusca; class Gastropoda; family Lymnaeidae; genus Lymnaea; species Lymnaea stagnalis. The sequence goes on along the minus strand of CAXITT010000003.1, from coordinate 2,852,877 downwards.
TATAAGAAGAAGCGCTGCCAGGTCTATAGCAAAAATGAGTCGGAGGAAGAAAGTGAAGCCTCATCTTGAGAACCATTAATGTTCTTATTTGTTATTAATAAAGGTTGAGCAGATTGTAACAGTTGTACTTTATGGAATTTGTAATCACTCTTTTTGTGGAATACTTGATGCGGCCCAGTCTGAATCAGACTCTACCCCCTGCGGCCCCCGGATGATTTTAGTTTGAGACCCCCTTGATCTAATGAATGCTTTGAATTTTACAATTTTAATTTACAATTAATTTAAATTTCTCGAAAAATGTTTTTAAAGAAGTATGGTAGGAGAAAATTTGGAAAAAAGTGTGTGGGGGGGGGGGGGATAAATTGCTATACAAAATATCACCACAATGTTTCGCGGTTATCATCATACTAATGCTTTATGTTTTCATAAACAGCTGGCAAGATATCGCTGTATTAATATTTAGCCTAGTAACAACACACTAGTCTTTCCGTGCTGGTGATGCAATTCTTTCGTTCGGAGATCCCCCCCCCCCCATTGGTGAGGAAATTATTTTTTTTAACCGGGTGTCTTAAAATTGTTGTTTTGACGGGCCTCGACGGAGAAACGCAAAAGTAACAGCTGGCAAGATATCACTGTATTAATATTTAGCCTAGTAACAACACACTAGTCTTTCCGTGCTGGTGATGCAATTCTTTCGTTCGGAGATCCCCACCCCCCCATTGGTGAGGAAATTATTTTTTTTAACCGGGTGTCTTAAAATTGTTGTTTTGACGGGCCTCGACGGAGAAACGCAAAAGACAATATCATATAAGTCAAGAGGTCTGCAGTAGGCCTACTACATAATTATAATAGGAACCCGTGATACGTGCACACGCATGTCATCTCATCAATAACAAATGTTCATGTGCATGATATGGTGCATTTTAAGAAATTAATGGTTTGAAAAAGGCCCAAGTTTCCTTTATTATTTTTAAACTTGTAAATAAAACAAAAATAATAATGGAATTATGACCATTCCTTTGGATTATGCAATATTAATCACCTTTTCCTATGACAACATTGATGAGCATGATAATGATAAATCAAAATGAATTTCACAAATGAAGGAATTGCATAAACCTAGGGTTCCAAAATTAATTTAAAAAAAAAAAAAAAATTAAAACAAAAATAATGATATAAATATTACAATTCCATTAGTTTTTATTCCACAAAACTGTTGACATTTTCTTAGGCCTAATAAAATTTAAATTTTTGGAAATAAAGGACAAGTAGGTCATCATGCAGCTGTGGGCAATTTTCGCCGAGTATTAGTCATATAACATACGATGACAGCTAAACGTCGAGCAATAATGAATATCGGGTTGTCGGCCAGAGGGACAGTCTGACATGGTAGATTACAGAAAACCTCAATCACTTTCGGCTGAAACCGAAATTAAACCGAGGTTAACTTTTCAGTTTCAGCCAAAACCGAAACTAGGCCGAAAGTGATCAAATGGCTACTTTCGGCACCGAAACCGAAGCCGGACCCGAAATTCAATCGGTCTCTAGGTACCTGCCGGGAATAAAACAGCACCTACAGGGCTGCCAACCGTGACGCTTCATAGTTCGAATTAGAGGCAGAGACAGGGTAGGGATCATGATTACCAGTTGCCGTCAACGGATATAAGGCTAGAGGCGAAGGTGGGAACCTCTAGCCGATTATTTTAACTACGCAGCCCTGAGAGAGCTGCGCCTAGGCAACCGTTTCGCCCCGGCTACTTCGCAAACTGGTTGCGTTGTGGAAACCCACTATGAGCGTCCGACGCTTCCCCGGGATGAGTGTGGGAAGATATTAGGACGTACATTTACTCCATGGGAGAGTCGTCTGCGAACGCTTTAAACGCAGCGTTTTCGGTCGACTTGGACATCCCCGGACGAGGAAAGCTTCCATTCGCAAGTCTTGATGTCTGGGGGGGGNGGGGGGGGGGGGGTGGCACTAATTTAGATTCTTATAAAGAAAACTTGAATGCTTGTTTTTTCAAGTAACGATGGGAAGCTCGCACATGTCATTGTTTGGTAGTAGTAGTAGTAGTATATATATATATAATATCACTGTAATAAATAATTGTCAAGACATTGCGGGTTTAATCAGAGACTATTTAAATTTCAACGTCCACCATGTTTTCCAAAAGAAGTATATCTATCTACCTATTCCTATAATATCCTAAAATATATTCACAACACCCCCTTTCATTTCAAAATCGTATGCACAAAATCGTATGCACAAAATCGTAAGCACAAAATCGTATGCACAAAATCGTATGCACAAAATCGTATGCACAAAATCGTATGCACAAAATCGTATGCACAAAATCGTATGCACAAAATCGTATGCACAAAATCGTATGCACAAAATCGTTTGCACAAATCTTGATCTACAATCACAGGTTGTTGGTTTTTTAAAATCATAGCTGCCTAACTCTAAAACTCCCACATGACCCGATCAAACACTCTGATTGGTCAGTTGGGAAGTCTCAATATTTCCCAATACTGTGTATCCCTACGCCCGAGGAATATGGAACATCACCTCTATCAACTGTCTCCCCATCAGTGGTATCAATGATATCCGTGACATATATATTAACCCCAGAAATAAATATTTACCAGGCCTCAATTACTTAAGTAAATTAGCTCGTGCTTTGATAACGCAAGGCTCTGTAATGTATGACGAGCGCTCAACGTAATGTAATTCATTAGATTCACAATCATTCTATAAAGAACTAATTAATGTGAATTGGGTTAGTCAAGCTGATCCGAGGACCGAGCCGAGCATCATGTGTGAGAATATTATGTAAGTAATCACATTTATAGAAATGTGATCGAATTTTAGATAATTGCTTGTGCGGTAATTTGGGTTTCACCGTCCCCACCCCCATTTTCAATAATTAATCATTTTATGAAACTGATTAAAAAAATAACGGCTTGAGGTTTTAGCGTTTAAGCAGGGGCGACGCACTGGATGGTAATTTTGGGATATATATATATATATACATATATAATATATATATATATATATATATATATATATATATATATATATATATATATATATATATATATATATATAGATAGATAGATAGATATATATGGCATCATTGCATCATTGCGATGGAGTAGCTATGTAGTCCTACACTTCGACGAGTTGCTCACTAGGCCAATCATGGAATGATAATCTGGACTGCATTTCTCGCAGGAGAATATTAAATCCTGTTTATGTTTGTTCTTCCCTTTTGCTCTTTTTGGTGCAATGGCTTCCATTCGGGCATCATCTGCATTTTTTACTTCTTCATACTCTGCTCTTCGCCACCAGAAACGTTGTTCGGCAATGATCTCCCCTTTGTTAATATCAATGTTGGCATCTTTCATGCTACTTTTGCAAACGTCCTTAAATCTCAGGCGTGGTCGTCCAACAGGTCTTGCCCCTTCTGCCAACTCTCCATACAGCAACATCTTTGGGATACGGCTTTCCTCCATTCTCCTTACGTGGCCTAACCAACGCAGGCGCCTCTAGCTAAGAGCGGAGAATATGCTAAACATGTGTGCACGTTCCAAGAAGTCTGTGTTAGGCACCTTGTCCGGCCATCCAGTCCGTAAAATGCGACGCAGACATCTTTGATGGAAGCTGTTGAGTTTCCGCTCAAGACTGGTTCCAGTGGTCGACACTCCACTGCCATATAGGAGCGTACTAAGCACACATGCCTGATAGACACTTAGTTTTGTTTTTTTCAGTTAGATTGATATTATGCCACAACCGCTTATTCAGTTTACCCATAGTTGCTGCTGCTTTTGTGATCCTGATATTTATCTCGTCCTCAACGGAGAGAGAACTATAAAGGTGTGTGAAATGCTCAACAACCGACAGACCATGGCCCTCAATAGATATAATTGGAGTGGACACTGCTTCTTGCATCATGACATGTGTTTTCTGTAGACTAATTGTCAGTTCAAAGTCTTTACAAGCGTGTGATAGGCGATTAACCAGCCCCTGCAGACCTTCTTCTGTGTGAGATGTTAAGACGGCATCGTCAGCGAACAGCAGTTCGCGAATTAATACCTTTTTTTCCCCCGTGGTCTTTGCACGAAGGCGGGCTATATTAAACAGCCTACCATGAGATCTGGTATCGATGTACACTCCATCTTCACAGTCCCTGAAGGCAAATTGAAGGAGCATCGAGCCAAAAATGGAGACGAACGTTGGTGCAGTACACAACCCTGTTTTAATTCGCTGCTGACTGGGAATGCCTCAGAGACAGCGCCATTGAAGGTTACTGTGCTGAGCATGTTTTTGTGAAATAACTGTATGATTGTGAGCAGTCGTGGGGGAAAACCTATTCTTTGCAAGATACTGAACATGCCTCTCCTTCTTACCAAGACAAATGTCCTTGTCAAATCTAAAAATAATAATATAGTATTAATGGGCGCTACATCTAAATATGTCGTTCAAATTATAATATTGAGGGCTGCTACAGTAGCTATACAAGGAGGCTGCTACTGAAGCTTCACTAGGGGGCTGCTACAGTAGCTATACAAGGAGGCTGCTACTGAAGCTTCACTAGGGGGCTGCTACAGTAGCTATACAAGGAGGCTGCTACTGAAGCTTCACTAGGGGGCTGCTACAGTAGCTATACAAGGAGTACAAGGAGGCTGCTACTGAAGATTAACTAGGGGGCTGCTACAGTAGCTATACAAGGAGGCTGCTACTGAAGCTTCACTAGGGGGCTGCTACAGTAGCTATACAAGGAGGCTGCTACTGAAGCTTCACTAGGGAGCTGCTACAGTAGCTTCACAAGGGGGCTGCTACAGTAGCTTCACAAGGGGCTGCTACAGTAGCTTCACAAGGGGGCTGCTACAGAAGCTTCACAATGGGGTTGCTAGCTGCACTGAGTTACACTCACACAGGAAGACTCATTTCATAGCAGATCATATTTACAATAAAATGCAGATATCCACCCCAGCAGGCCCCCTCCCCAAAGAACGTGACCATAGAACAGTGACCAATATTGCCAGGTGCTAGAGAGTAGGGTGCTAAGTGAGTAGGGTTCCAGAGAGAAGGGTCTCAGAGAGTAGGGATGCCAGAGAGTAGGGTGTCAGAGAGTAGGGTGCCAGAGAGTAGGGTGTCAGAGAGTAGGGCGCCAGAGAGTAGGGTGCCAGAGAATATGGAGTATACGATTTTCCCATCCCTTTGAAATAAAGGCGTACCGTGGGTGTGGTCATGTACGTTACGTGCCCAGGGTTTCTTTCAGCTATATCTCCGGTGAAGGAGGGGGGGACTGCCCCCCCCCCCGGGAAAGCCAAGTGGCCCCCGGAGCAAAATTGCAAAATTATGTCCAAAAATAAATCAACTCGCAATGCTGGCACTGCCCCCCCCCCCCCCAAGAAAAAAATCTGAAGTTTCCCCCCCCCCCCCCCAAACACCCGGGGGAAAATTTCTGAGATAATCACTGCACGTGTCATGTCGACCACTTGAATAGTCCAAAAATAAATCAACTGGCACTGCTGGCACTGCCCCCCCCCCCCCCAAGAAAAAAATCTGAAGTGTCCCCCCCCCCCCCAAACACCCGGGGGAAAATTTCTGAGATAATCACTGCACGTGTCATGTCGACCACTTGAAGTGGGGCGCAAATTCAGCTAGCCGGACAAATTTTTATGTTGATTTTTATTAATCACTTTTTAGTTTGTTTTGAATGCTCGTGTATTGAATACTCTAAAATTCTGAATAATAAAGAGGTACGCCTCTATAAGTGCATATTATATGGTAAATATAATGTTTACAAAAAAGTTTGTCAAACTTGGCCGGTGCGCGAATTTAGTTCTTACCATGGGTATCATATTCGGTACGCTTTTGCTTCTAAGCTATAAAGCGATCCTATGGGGGTCCACACCACCACATTGGGAACCACTGTTATACAGAGTGCCGCCGTGCATATATAAAGGCCTCATGTAGCTTATGGTACGTTCACGCATACAGCCAAAGTGAATTGTTTTTACAAACTTGAAATGCAGGATTATTACATGCCATGCCCCCCCCCCCCGTTCGCCCCCCATCTCCCCTTCCCCCCCACCCCCCCCCAATGACATTTTTCCCTGTCTGCCTGGTCGAGAATATTTGCAGAGGGGGGGGGGTCGGAAGGATGAAAATGATCGCATTAGCATGCATTTCCTGGTTTATGTAGAAGGAAATAGATGATCTATAGGCTACTTGGGACCAGCAGCAAGTAAATGGCTGCTATGATGATGGAAAGGCTTTCTTTACGCACCAGTCAGAGACGCCTCTCTTGGCATCTCGCCAGTAGAACAATAGTTCCCAGAATAGATGATCAGCGGCAAAATAGTTCTGAAAGGGGGGTATGGAGCCGGACACATACTTCTTGACTCTATTGGCTACTGCTACGACTGGCGGACACAAAAACAACGAACGCATTGCACTATTTTAATTTGGGGATATGCGTTATAAGATACCATTTCCTTCCGAAAATGAAATAACTTACATTTCAATCTGACAACACCGAGTCACAAGGAGTCACTGTCCTTTGTAGACTTCATGTCAAATTAAGCTGAAGCTGAATCTTCTCTTAGATATAACACACAGTCTCACAAAAAACACACTCAAAAACACATACACACTCACAAAAAAACACACACACTCACAAAAACACACACTCACAAAAAAACATACACACTCACAAAAACACACACACTCACAAACTAATCCACACAAACTCACAAACACACACATACACTCTCACAAACACACATTGGTACATTTAAATGCCTCGTAAGACTAGTCTGTTGATTAAAACTGAGTTAAACAAGGAACAGAGAACCTTAAAAAAAAAAAAATAAAAGACGGGCAATATTGAACTTAAACAGAAACGCCTGGCCATTCAAATCTCTAAAATTATCCGGCAATACAATTCTAACTTACCTTGCGGATATACATATTAACATACCTGGCATTATATAACATAAGATAAAATAAGATTCTTTATTGATCCAAATAAATACATGTTTTTTAAAAATAAATTGTACACATTCATTTCAGCACGTACATAAATACATTTTTTAAAAACCAAGGCAACGTTTTTCAAATTATAACAATTTCAACAAAAGACATCTTAAGTATTTCTCTAGCGTAGAAATCAAGCATTAATGAACTCCCTTAGTGACCATAATGGCTTAATTAGTGACCATAATGGCTTAATTAGTGACCATAATGGCTTAATTAGTGACCATAATGGCTTAATTAGTGACCATTTAGATTTGGTAACCGCTGGGGGAGTGCGCTGGCAAACCCGTACAGACTGAGGAACAAACGAATTTGAATATCTTTTGGTCCTAACTTTTAGAGGAACCATTCGCCCTGATCAAGCTGATCTTATGTATCTGGGATGAAGATGGTGGGATGTGATCTTAGGTATCTGTGATGAAGGTGGTGGGATGTGATCTTAGGTATCTGTGATGAAGATGGTGGGATGTGATCTTAGGTATCTGTGATGAAGATGGTGGGATGTGATCTTAGGTATCTGGGATGAAGATGGTGGGATGTGATCTTAGGTATCTGTGATGAAGAGGATGGGATGTGATCTTAGGTATCTGTGATGAAGATGGTGGGATGTGATCTTAGGTATCTGTGATGAAGATGGTGGGATGTGATCTTAGGTATCTGTGATGAAGATGGTGGGATGTATCATCACCTTTTTAAAATAGTTTTACGTCATTTTTCTTCAAATAGTTCCTGAAGTGAAGGGTGTTGTAGAGATGATACCAGCTTTCTTGACTGGGCTATTTAGTCGGTATTTGATGTCAGACGATGAATTCCCACACCAGCTGGAAATGCTGAAGTTTAGTTGGCTTCCAACTGTTTCCCTGTAGATTGAGTTAATAACCTGTTTGATTTCGCCGAATTTGTACAATTTTTTTAAAATAGAAAAGTCTTTGGTTGACTTTTTTTTTAAAGACAGAATTTGGTCTTGTTCTTTCCATGTTAGATGATTATTTTAATGATGACACCATAATGGGACGTAAATGTCTCTACTTGTTCTTTACCAGTGGATCTCAACCTTTCTAATGCCGCGACCGTGAAATGCAGTTCTCTATGTTGTGGCCATCCCCACCCAAACATTTATTTTCGTTGCTACTTCATAACCGTAGAGTGTATGTGTTTTCCGATGGCCTTAGGCGACTCCTGTGAGAGGGTCATTCGACGCCCCAAAGGGGTCACGACCCACAGGTTGAGAACCGCTGCTCTATACTGTGATTATTTACTGTGAGATCAGCAATGGGGTGATTTCCCCCCCCCCCTTTTTCCAGAAAGCTACAACCATTTCTTGTGTTTTTTGAGACATTGAAACTAAAGAAAATGTCCATCGCAACTAATGATTGGAACGGTGTTGCTTGGACTCTGGATATCATTGGTATTTATTGTATACTGAAAATATATAGCATGATATAGTTAAAATATATATTATATTAGTAAAATAGTATCAAATAAAGCTGAAATATCTAGCAACAAGTCTATCTGTATACATTGTGCCGCACTGCCTTCTATTGTGAGAAATTAATCTCTTGTTTTATGTTATGGTTCGTTCAAAACAGTGCCTAACAAAGGACGATACCAATAGAGAAATACAATAATAACAAATACGACATCCAAACGAGTACCAATTACAATTAATACGATTTATTTAAGTAATTACAAAACAAAAGAAAAATATAATTACAAATCATCAACTTCCAGAGTATGGGAAAAATCTGGTACCGGCACACAGTTAGTACAATGTGCCAATTAATAATGATGAATGATGAATGCGAATAAACACATATAAGTACACAAAGAATAATACACGTCTCGTGAAGTTAAACATATCTATCAATCTCCGTCTCTCTCTGCCTGTCAATCCCTTATATATGTGGATCTACCGAGGCGTCTAGAAACGCCCTTACACTCGAGAACCGTCGACAAGATACTAGTAGACATACTAACCATGTTTAACTGGAAGTCGGTAGTAAACACGATACATCAAAGAGATAAGCCACGCCCATCTATGAACGTAGCGTGTGCTAGGAATCTAATTTGGGGTCAAGCCAAGTTCACGCACGGGGAAAAGTGTCATACATAACAACATGTATTATTTCCAATAATTTTGTTTAATTCCCCCTCCCTCCAACCCCGCCACTGTCATGATAAAAGCGCATGGTGTGCTACTCCCTCTTTCCAAACATTGTTAAAAAAATGGAATCAGCCTCTTGGTATTGGAAGCATTGCTGAAGTATTATCTCATAGCCTGTTTGTTACTTTAATTTATTAATTCAAAATTGCATTGTGGCGACCATAAGAAATGCACTTTTTCATTTGCTGTGCTGTAATTTAATATACTTTCTTTCTGTATATTAAATTTTGTATTTTTTATTTAAATTTCATGGTATAATTAAATTTAATATTGTTAACATCAGGAAATAAGCGAAAAAAAAAGTATGGGACAACCGGGAAGGACGCACAAAAAATCAACAAAAAAACCCAAACTCCTCCCCCCCCCCAAAAAAAAAACAAAAAACAAACAAAAAACAAAACGAACGTGTCTCGGTAAGGAGCCTTCTTCAGCGAACAAACAACAGTTAAAATAAGATAACATTAATCACTTAGCTGTAATAGAGTATCCGAGAGGACAGCAAGAGAAACATGCGACATTGGTGAGAGAAGTGTTAGTATCACCAGCTTAGTTTGGTATTGTTTGTCTTTGTAATCAGGTTTTCAGTCCTTTGTGACGTAGTGTTAAACAAACGAGCTAAGTCTTAAAACAGATTAATGTTACAAAAAACAACAACAACAAAAAAAACCAGACAACGGTACGTAATAAAAGCCTATCAGTCAGTTCTAGTCACTTGCAATATTGAACACAATGACAAATCACCATGGGTAGCTGTTAAAATGACATGATAAAATTATATTTTGTGCAGTGGGTTTGGTAAGTTACAAAAGGGATTCGTTATGTGTCTTCCAAATATGGGTGGGGGCGCTGTCGATCAGATGTTATATATAGGGTAGGCCGGTCATATATTATGTTCATAGTGTTCTGGTCATATATTCTGTGCCCTCGATCCTATCCCCGTCCCACTGCTTGTAGAATGCCTTGACGTCCTCCTCCCAGCACTCACCTCCATCATAAATTCTTCGATTCTCTCTGGCATATTCCCTCCCATTTTTAAACGGTCGATTGTCCTGCCCCTCCTAAAGAAACCCTCACTTGATCCAAACACACTCAAGAATTACCGCCCCGTCAGCAACCTCTCCTTTCTCTCAAAAATCATAGAAAAACTCATACTCTCTCAGCTCTCTGGCTATCTTCATTCTCGCAATCTCTATCCTTCCTCTCAGTCCGCCTACCGACTTGGTCATAGCACAGAAACAGCACTGGTCCGAGTCATGAGTGACCTCCTGCGCGCGATGGACGATGGCAAACTCTCTATTCTCACTCTGTTAGATCTCTCTGCTGCATTTGATACCATTGACCACCAGATTCTTCTTGACCGCCTTCATCTTTCTTTCGGACTTACTGGCTCAGCTTTAAACTGGTTTCAATCATATCTTTCTGACAGAACTCAAAAAGTCTCTATTTCCAACCGCTCTTCCAAACCTTCAGCCCTGTCTATTGGAGTTCCTCAAGGATCGGTCCTTGGGCCGGTCCTTTTCATCCTCTACACTAAACCTCTATCATCTCTCATTAGCCACCACTCAGTTTCCAGTCAATCCTTTGCTGATGACACTCAAATCAGTGACTCTTGCTTTCCTGATCAACTTGATGCCACAATCCTTCGCATACAGGAGTGCGTGGACGATGTAAAGCGTTGGATGACTTGCAACAAACTGAAGCTAAATGATGATAAAACGGAAATCCTTCTCATCCACTCTCAAAACAAACCTCTCCCTCCATTCGCTCCTTCTTCTATATCTATTGGCAACTCTGACATCACACTCTCTCCCTCTGCCAGAAACCTTGGAGTCACGCTTACGGACACCCTCTCCATGGACAAACATGTCACGAATATATGCAGATCAGCATATAACGAAATTAGAAAAATCAGCACCATTAGACACCTCCTCTCCTTTGATGCCACAAAAACTCTCGTCTCTTCACTCATTCTTTCAAAATTTGACTACTGTAACATTCTTCTCTCAGGCATTCCTCAACACCACATAGAAAAACTTCAGAAGGCACAGAACTCAGCATGCAGACTCATTTTTAAATTAAAGAAACATGACCACATTCAACCACACATGCGGCAACTCCACTGGCTTCCAATATCCTCTCGCATCAAATACAAGTCTGCCAATCTTTGCTTCAACTCGTTCACTGACCCTCACTTTCCTGTCTATCTCTCTGAACTGTTGCTTCCTTACATCCCCACAAGACAACTACGTTCTTCCATTGACAGTAGAACCCTCTCAATCCCAAGAACTAAAACTAAGACCATCGGTGAACGCTCCTTCTGCTTCCATGGGCCCACGTTCTGGAACCAGCTCCCCTTCCATATACGTCATAGTGAAACCTCGTCCATTTTCAAAAAGTCCCTTAAAACTCATCTGTTTAGGTCCGCCTATGACCTGTGATGCACCCTCCTTGCCCTACCTCATTTTCTGTTTCGGGTTGATCCTGAAGTGTCAAAGTGTCCTCGTTTTATAGCCATTTTCATTGTTTCTATAGAATAGTAGTTACTATCCTAGTGTCTCATTTGTATTTACTTAGTTTACATGTTTTAATAATTGTAAAGCGCTTAGAGCTTTATGATAAGCGCTATATAAAAATGCCTAAATAAATAAATATTATGTGCATAGTGTACTGGCCATATAGTATATGTAAGGTTTGCTGGTCATGTATTATGAGCATGTTTTGCCGAGCATATAACATGCATGGGATGGAACGACGCCAACGGTGGAATCTGTAAAAACAAGTGTCCAACAAACATGATGCCTAAAGGTAAAAAAAAAAAAAAAACAACTTCAAGCGTTCAACCATAACTCTACATGCTCATGTAGTCACTAATAAAAACGGGGTCAAAATAGAGTCGCTGCTCATGCCTGACCGTCCCTCTAGGCACCGGGTATAAGACGATGTCAGAGGTATCAATGAATGTCCTTTCATGACCCCCCCCCCTTTTTCATATCAATGAGAACAGTGTATGAATACTTGACCCCCCCCCCCCTTTTTTTTTCAACTTGACCCTCGCGATAAGCAGTAGACATTGTCTTGGCGATTGGCAATCAGTAAAGATCAGCCGGGTCTGTAATACGATAACTGTCCTGGCGTGACCCAGGTGTATTTTGGTCTTGTATTATTCCTGATTGGTCGGTGTACATTAATTTTAGTTGCGCCTCGGGTATTGGTCTAGACGTGAAGGTCACGTGATAGGTCATCAACAAACACGACATCGACAAACACGACATCGACCGACACTTTATTGAAAAATCCACATAATCGAAAAACATTGAATCGAAAGAAATTTCATCGACAGACAATTCTTGGATTGGAAGAACTCAACATGGACAGTTCATGGACAGTTATAATTTTGGCATGGACACTTGATCAACTGATAGTGACAGTTTAAACACATGTCATAGACACTTGATCAACTGATAGTGACAGTTTAAACACATGTCATAGACACTTGATCAACTGATAGTGACAGTTTAAACACATGTCATGGACACTTGATCAACTGATAGTAACAGTTTAAACACATGTCATGGACACTTGATCAACTGATAGTGACAGTTTAAACACATGTCATGGACACTTGATCAACTGATAGTGACAGTTTAAACACATGTCATGGACACTTGATCAACTGATAGTGACAGTTTAAACACATGTCATGGACACTTGATCAACTGATAGTGACAGTTTAAACACATGTCATGGACACTTGATCAACTGATAGTGACAGTTTAAACACATGTCATGGACACTTGATCAACTGATAGTGACAGTTAAAACACATGTATTAAAATATCATACCATGACTTTTTTTTTTGGAAAGGGGGCCCCTCGGTTGGGGGGGGGGGCTAAGTGTTTTGTTTCCTTATATAATCTACATACATACGAGTACAAATATGTATTTCTACGTGATTGAGGGATCTAGGCCAAGCTTTGATGGCGTAAGCCTTATAATTTAGAATGTAATAATGACTGATTTAAAACAAAAGACATCCAACTAAAATCACTGGTGAACAATTTTTAATAGTTAAAAAATTGATGTCTTTTAAGTTTCTTGTCTTTTTTAAATGGAAAACTTAAAGAATTAAATTGATTTATTTTCTAAAGGATGCCGACATGGCCTCGCAATTTTTTTGCATGATCATCAAAAGCACTTTATGGTATGGGCCCCTCCTGAGTTGTGGCCTCTCTCTCAATCGACTGAAGGGTGCCCCTCCTGAGCTGTGGCCTCTCTTTCAATCGACTGAAGGGGGCCCCTCCTGAGCTGTGGCCTCTCTCTCAATCGATTGAAGGGTGCTCCCCCCTGAGCTGTGGCCTCTCTATCAATCAACTGAAGGGTGCCCCTCCTGAGCTGTGGCCTCTCTATCAGTCGAATGAAGGGTGCCCCTCCTGAGCTGTGGCCTCTCTATCAGTCGACTGAAGGGGCCCCCTCCTGAGCCGTGGCCTCTCTATCGATCGACTGCGCGACTCAAGACAATATCATTTTTTAGGCGTGCATTGCAGCAGCTCAAGCCCCTCAAGCAAGGACTTAACCCCTGGACTATCATAACAGACTTTTAACCAGCTCTTATCTTACTCTGGACAATTCCTTTGTACAAAAACTCATGTGTAAACTGACCTCAGAAAGATATCGCTCATGTGTTTGGAGATCGTTCTTATGCGGCACAAACACATATTTCAAGCATTGATGGATTTCTTCACAGGTCATTCTAGTGGCCATACCGATCTTGGAAAACAGGCTTTGACCACTTGCGTTTCCATTGGAAATTAGGAATCAATTTGAAGTACAGTTCTACATTTCGAGGACTTCCTAAAATTAATAATTACAGTGAAGGATGGCACCAACAACGAAACAAGAGCAGAATATTAAGGCAGTAGCGAATACTCAACTAATTGATGGGCAGCAAGTATTTCACTAAAATAATTAATGGAGAATTTTGTCTTTTATTCAACTAATTGATAGGGAATAATGTAACTCATTATTTCGATGATAAAAAGACAAAACGTTATTGCATTAATTATAATTTTAATAAATGGTAGTGCTATTGTTTAAAGATTACAAAAGGAATATGCTTCATTATACAAAAAAATGAACAATTTGATTAATTTTTATTGTGACTGTTTCTATGTCTTGTCTGTCGATGATCGACGGTGAGATGGCTGTCAATGAACTGATCCTCTGCCTACGATGTCAATGAACTGATCCTCTGCCTACGATGTCAATGAACTGATCCTCTACCTACGATGTCAATGAACTGATCCTCTACCTACGATGTCAATGAACTGATCCTCTACCTACGTGAACGACGATGTCAATGAACTGATCCCCTACCTACGATGTCAATGAACTGATCCTCTATCTACGTGAACGACGATGTCAATGAACTGATCCTCTACCTACGTGAACGACGATATCAATGAACTGATCCTCTACCTACGATGTCAATGAATTGATCCTCTACCTACGATGTCAATGAACTGATCCTCTACCTACGATGTCAATGAACTGATCCTCTACCTACGATGTCAATGAATTGATCCTCTACCTACGTGAACGACAATATCAATGAACTGATCCTCTACCTACGATGTCAATGGACTGATCCTCTACCTACGATGTCAATGAACTGATCCTCTACCTACGTGAACGACGATGTCAATGAACTGATCCTCTACCTATGTGAACGACGATATCAATGAACTGATCCTCTACCTACGTGAACGACGATATCAATGAACTGGTCCTCTACCTACGATGTCAATGAACAGATCCTCTATCTACGATGTCAATGACTGATCCTCTACCTACGTGAACGACGATGTCAATGAACTGATCCTCTACCTACGATGTCAATGGTCAATGAACTGATCCTCTACCTACGTGATCGACGATGTCAATAAACTGATCCTCTACCTACGATGTCAATGAATTGATCCTCTACCTACGATGTAAATGAACTGATCCTCTACCTACGTGAACGACGATATCAATGAACTGATCCTCTACCTACGTGAACGACGATATCAATGAACTGATCCTCTACCTACGATGTCAATGAACTGATCCTCTACCTACGATGTCAATGCACTGATCCTCTACCTACGATGTCAATGAACTGATCCTCTACCTACGTGAATGACGATGTCAATGAACTGATCCTCTACCTACGTGAACGACGATGTCAATAAACTGATCCTCTACCTACGATGTCAATGGTCAATGAACTGATCCTCTACCTACGTGAACGACGATATCAATGAACTGATCCTCTACCTAGGATGTCAATGAACTGATCCTCTACCGACGATGTCAATGAACTGATCCTCTACCTACGTGAACGACGATATCAATGAACTGATCCTCTACCTACGTGAACGACGATATCAATGAACTAATCCTCTACCTACGATGTCAATGAACTGATCCTCTACCTACGATTTCAATGAACTGATCCTCTACCTACGTGAACGACGATGTCAATGAACTGATCCCCTACCTACGTGAACGACGATGTCAATGAACTGATCCTCTACCTACGTGAACGACGATGTCAATGAACTGATCCTCTACCTACGGGAACGACGATGTCAATGAACTGATCCTCTACCTACGTGAACGACGATGTCAATGAACTGATCCTCTACCTACGATGTCAATGAACTGATCCTCTACCTATGTGAACAACGATGTCAATGAATTCATCCTCTACCTACGATGTCAATGAACTGATCCTCTACCTACGTGAACGACGATGTCAATGAATAGATTATCTACCTACGGGAACGACGATGTCAATGAACTGATCCCCTACCTACGTGAACGACGATGTCAATGAACTGATCCTCTACCTACGATGTCAATGAACTGATCCTCTACCTACGTGAACAACGATGTCAATGAATTCATCCTCTACCTACGATGTCAATGAACTGATCCTCTACCTACGTGAACGACGATGTCAATGAACTGATCCTCTACCTACGATGTCAATGAACTGATCCTCTACCTACGTGAACGACGATGTCAATGAACTGATACTCTACCTACGTGAACGACGATGTCAATGAACTGATCCTCTACCTACAATGCCAAGGAACTGATCCTCTACCTACGATGTCAAATAACTGACCTACTAACAACGTGAAATCCGATGAGATTATTTCACTGGAATTTGGTGATTCTCGAGTCTAAACGTACTTTAAAAAAAAAAAACAGTAACCATCTGATTCTGGAACTACCCAGGCGTGACACTTTTTAATTGACCAGTTGTCTGGAGTGTTGGATGGGACCTAAGATCAACCGGAACGTGAGCCTACATCAAACAAGGACCTGGCCCTAGATCAAGTAGGGACGTGATACAAGCTGATCCATTACGTCACTTAAGAGAAAAACAAGAACTTGCAACATCAACCAGGAGATAAACCAAAGTCAACCTGGACGTGATCCAATCCCAATATGGACGTGATCCAAGCACAACCGTGACATAATCCAAGACCGGCCTGGAAGGGATTCAAGACCAGCGTGAATGTGTCCCAAGATTAATAAGAACATGATCAAAAACCATCCAGGAAGTGACCAATCAGGGCATGACCATCCAGGGCGTGACCATTCCGAACATAACAAAAGATTATTAAGAAAGTGACCACCTGGCCTTCCTTACCATGTGGCCAAGAATTTTACCCCGAACAATGGAAGTCCCATCATCAGTGACACCCCCCCCCCCCCACCCCCACCCACCCTAACCAAAGATTATTAAAAAAGTGACCACCCGGCCTTCCTTACCATGTGGCCAAAAATTTTACCCCGAACAAAGGAAGTCCCATCATCAGTGACCCCCCCCCCCCCCCACACACACACACCCAAACAAAAATAAATAAATAACTACCTACAACATTACTCTTAATATAGAGCCATCCAAACTTGTTCAGCGTAACAAGCACAAAGAACAGAGCTAAGTCTAAAGCACCACATGTCTATGATTTAATTTAAGTTACTCAAAGTATACTATTTAATTTCATCAGTATACAATTTTTAAACATTTTCTAGTTTCTTCATCTCCAAAACCAAATTATTGCTACGCAATTTCTAGTTTCTTTATCTCTAAACCGAATTATTGCTACACAATTTCTAGTGTCTTTATCTCTTAACCAAATTATTGCTACACAATATCTAGTGTCTTTATCTCTAAAACTAAAATATGATTTCAAAATTCCCAGTTTCTTTTATCACAAGACTAAATTATTATAGTAAATACTATCATGCACAAATGATTTGAAATGTTGGCTTGCTGCACCACTCTTCATTGAGTACAGCAAAACCGAGACGGGTATTGATTTTATGTAGGAGAATGGCGGCTGCCACGTTTGGGAAAGGATAAAAAATATCTCGAAGACACAACACAAGTGGCGACGTGCTTTTGTTAAACTCGGCTAATGTAAAACAGATCGCCAGATATCGATCTAGAGATTGTTTGTTAGCGTTCTGCTTTGTTTATAATCTCTCTTTAAGGAGTCGTTCCTTAGTAGAACTTGATATCGATGCTACCGATGCTACTAATGCTACTGATGCTACCGATGCTACTAATGCTACTTATCCCACTGAAGCTACTTATGCTAATGGTAATGCTAATGTTACCGACACTACTGATGGTCCGATGCTACCGATGCTACTGATGCTACCGATGCAACTAATTTTACTGATGCTACTGATGCTACCAATGCTACTGAAGCTGCTGATGCTACTGATACTAATAATGCTACCGATGCAGCCAATGATACTAAAGCTACTGATGTTGGATACATCAAAGTTCAAGACCATCATGTTTTGTTTCGAGGGTTCTCGATAATTTAAAAAAAAACAACAACAACATCGTTCGCGCGGGTGTTTATAGCCTCATCTTAGTCAGTGCCTCTCAAACTTTGTTTTACTAGTGGCCACGTTATCATTGTCTTTACCTCCGTGGCCCCTCCACGGTTGTTGGTACGAAACACTGCTTTTTTTATATATACATAGATTCCTTTTTTTCCAGAAGTTTTTGTGGGGCCCAATGTGGGGCCATTAGGATTTCTTTCAACCATCTCTCGGAGAAAGTTAAGTGCCCCCCCCCCCCAACCGAAGCAAAATGTGTGCAACACTATAACGATTAGATCAGTGGTTCTCAACCTGTGGGTCGCGACCCCTTTGGGGTTCGCACGACCCTTTCCAAGGGGTCGCCTAAGACCATCTGAAAACACATATACTCTACAACCATAAAGTATCAACGAAAATTCATTTTGTTGTTGGGGGTCGCCACAACATGAGGATCTGTACTAAAGGGTCGCGGCATTAGAAAAGTTGAGAACCACTGGATTAGATAGATATATTTTTTTTTTAAACGACTGAATTGACATTTGAAACAGGTTTAAAAAGAATAGTGTCAGGTGCTTTTAACCGATTGCAATTAGTGGAATATGTGAAATATCGCTACGTTCGATATGTTCAATGATCCGCATATATAAGGTTAATCTTATGGAAAGACTTACCGTATTCGATTATAAATATCGTACTGGACTCTCCAGAGTATAAGCGGAAGACTTACTTCCCGTTCTTCGCACTTAACTTTTTTAAAACTTTTTTAAAACTTTTTTAAAACTTTTTTTAAATTTTTTTTAAATTTTTTTTTTTTTTTTTTTTTTTTTTTTTTTTTTTACCATTTTTAAAAAATTTATATCTTTTTTTTTTCTTTTTTTCAATTTCTTTTTAATTAATATCTTTTTTATCTTTTTTTTTATCTTTTTTTTATTTTTTTTTTTTTTTTTTTTTTTTATTTTTTTTATATTTTTTTTAAATTTTTTTAAAATTTTTTTTAAATTTTTTTTAAATTTTTTTTTTTTTTTTTTTTTTTTTTGCAACTTCATAAAAATTAAAGACTTAAATAGCACTGTATTGAACTACCTTTAAATCAATATCAAGGTCAACAATTCTAATAATAGTTCTTGCCAAGTATCAAAACAGGCGCGGTCTATTTTCAAATTGTATTTCATTACAAAAGCGCAACAGTAAATGACCCGATGTTATCGGAATCATAATGGTAGGTCCTTTGCGATAGTATCTACCTGGTCTTGCAAAAAAACTCATCACAATTCCTAACTTGAAAAAGAGGTATCTGTGTAATAATATTTTCGTTTTCTACCATCATTAAGTTTTGAAAAGGATTTATCGGCTACTTATTATACACCTACTCAACTCCCTTCCACGCCCCTAAACTACTCCCCCCCCCCTCTAAACATGAACTTAAATTAACCAATCTAAATTATCACTAATCATATCCCTTTTGTCACTGAAGAAGTTTATTGAGGGGCGATTTCTACCCTAGAGAAATACTTTAGATTTACATCTTTTCGTGCCCTTAAATTAAAACTTTTTTTCGCTAAAAATTATTAAAAAACATAATAATAAATTTAAAACAAAAACTCTATATATGATATAAATATATTTTGCGTTAAAGGAATTTGATCTATTGATAAATTCATCCAAAATTAAAACAAAATTTTGCTTTGTTTTTTTAATAATACATTATCAAAAAATCGTAAAATAAATAAATTTTGATCTAGAGAAGAATCCCGCAACTGTTTTTTCCATGTCTATAACAGACGTAAGTGTCCTTTTTAAAAAAATTGTTAATCCCATAAAAATACAGACCCAGTTTACTATTCGTAAAGTAAAAAACAGAAATACGTTGCAATTTTTTTTTTTTTAAATATTAACCCAACTTGGAAATATTTAGCAAAAGTTATTAGAACATGTAATTTAATTATTATAAGTATTTTTTTTTTTTCATTTGCGTTCAGCATAATTGTAAAATAATGTTAGCAGTGTTTTTTGTTTTTTTTTTTGGGATGAACATTTCTTTTTATTCTAAAAATTCATTTATTTACTATGTAGTTAAGCCCAAAAAGGGTTTCAATAAAAAAAATGAAAGCCATATAACTATTTAGTAATGTAAAAAATATTAGCTATACACAAGCAGGTTAAGCATAGACAGCCGTTCAACTTTTCGAGGCCCCTTTTGCCAATTTTTTTGGTTTTGTTCTTCCCCACCTTGCTTTAAAGATAATAACGAAGATAATATCCACATCAAATCTTTAAGCCCCTAATCTATCCAAGGGCCCACTGAAGTCGTAGAGGTTGATGGTCTCATACAATGTTTCTAAGGTTAAGTGACACCAACATTTTTTTTAAAACTAGCATCTCTTCCATAGCTCTCCAAGTGTAGAATGTTGCAAAATTAAATTAAAGTATTTGCTAAATTGCCTTCTTCTATTTTGAATTGATCAAAAATTTTCTGGGGACTAGTATAAAGATATAGGCGATATTAAGGTAGGGACAATGCATACCCTCAAGGGCGCCACAACTGGAATGAATTGTGTTCATGGCCTGCTGGTGCGGCTTTAAAGATGTCTTTGATCGTTATTATAGCAAATTTGGGGGCCTCCCACGCGAAAGTTTGAAATGTCACCTCTAAATTGTTTGAAAGAAACATTGAATTCAAGTATGCGCCAAAATGCACTTCTGCATATTGAATTTTCGCGACTGTTTTCAGCATCCTAAATTCCTGCGCCCATCCCTTACGCTGATCAGTGTTACAGTGTGGTGTTGATTTATAATCTTGTGCCATGTGATTACACCGGGGCATGCCACAACTAAAGTGAATTTAGTTTAGTTATGGCCCTTGCATCATGATGCCTCCCCAGACCCTTAAAATGTATTTCTCCTGATCAAAAAGTCTCAAAGAAAAATTGAATTCCACTATACTCTCAATGCACCTCTTGATTTTGAAATGAAGAAAAACATTCTTAGGGAGAAGGCTTCAGAGACCCCTCCACTGCTCAAGATTCATCTTACTTTCTTATTTATGACTTTTACCCCCGTCTTATGCAAGGGGCATCTCCAAGAATTTCACATTCATCTCGGTCCTGTGCGTTCCTTTCCAGTTGCCTCCCTGTGTATTCCATACTTTATGTGTTTGCCTCTATCTCGCGTCTCCATTTATTTTTTGGGTTCCTCTTGTACTTTTTCCCTGTGGATTTCACGGTAGGGATTGTCTTGTAATGTTATCTGGGGTGTGCGGAGAATGTGCCCTATTTACATCCATCTTTTCCTTACGGTGTCTTCAGCAATAAGTTTCTGATATGTCCTATCTAGTAAGTCTTTGTTGGTGATGGTGGCCGTTTGATGTTCAGGATCTTTCTTAGGCAAGTCGTGTTTACGAAGGTCTGTACTCTCTGCGTAATATTCGCTGCTTTTCTCCAAGTTTCGGCTCCACAGCGTAGGACTGTTTTGACATTTGTGTTAAAAATTCAGATTTCGGTTTGAAGAGTCAGCTCCTTTTACTCCCACATTTTCTTTGATAGCACAAATGCTGACCTAGCTTTTCCAATTCTAGCCCTGCCATCCACTTCAGATCAACCATTTAAGTCAGTGGTGCTGCCTAAGTATGTGAATGCCTCCACTTCTTCCAGTGTATTTCCTACCAGGGGCAGATAGGCTCTTGGTTGGCTGAGTTTACAGTTAAGATCTTTGTCTTGCTTTAATTTCTATAAACAAAAGCAAGATTCATCGGCGCCCTCGATTTCTACCCTACAGCCAGTGCTCGTCTTAAGGCATGGGCCCACTGGGCACTTCTCTCCCAACCTTACCCCCAGATTTTTACGGCGCCCTCAATCTATTTCCCTCCCCACCAATTAAAATGACATTAATGACACATTTTGATCTTTAAAAAAGCGATGGATGTAAGTTAATAAAATGATTTTTTTTTTAAACGGATGACATTATGATTTATGATTTTTCTTTAGTTTGGTTTACACAGTAGGATTATAGTCTAGGGAGAGAACTAAGCTTAGGCTAAAAGTATACCCTCAGGGGGGGCTCCACTACCGCAATGAATTTATGGTTATGTATGGCGGTGAAGACAGAGCTTGCACTGGGCATTAAAATACCTAGTCTCTGTGCTGATAAATGACCTGCCTCCCCTCCCTTGAACGCCGGAAACACTACCCCCACACCGCCGTGGAAAAAAATTACCTGAAAGGAACTGGTCGAAACGCAAAGGCCAACCCATGCCATAATGCTTTCATAACATGATTTGAAGAGCAGGCTATAGACAGCCGATTCCAGGAAAAGCGGCTTCCCATGGCACACTAGAAAGATGATTTGAACGTCCCTGTTCTTGTGAAGTACATGGGATTTGATCGTTTAATTCAGTATTAAGGGTATATCTTAAGTCAAGTTTGTCGCCGCCTGATATTGGCGCCAGGGGTTACTGGGCCTCTTGCCCCCTCCTTCACACGGTGCTGAGACCTGAGTATATAGCGGGTTAGGGGCCTCAGTGCCCATTCGTTCTCAGGGCCTCCGCTGCGACAAAGACGACCCTGACAACAGTCCGATGAAAATGATCGCTAATTTTGGTGACGGTAGATCCACTGCCTAGAGGTCTAGCTACTGTTAGTGCCACCATGGTCGGCCCAATATTTTTGCCGCTCTCCCTCTCATGATACAAACTGCAAATTTCCGAAAATGCCGCACCTCCATATAAAGAAAGAGTGACATCTGGGGGAACACACGCACCCCCTTTCCACGCTACTGGAAGGACCATAGCTAGAGTGTCTGGCATCAGGGTGCATGATTCAATTTTACACACCCACCCCCCCCCCCCGACCAACTTTTTCAACTCAGAAGCTAATTATTTTCAACCATTAAAAACCACCACAGCCCATCTTGGTACCCCCGCTAGTCTGGCGCCCCGGGACGTTTGTACCATCTACCACCCCTTAGTTACGCCTCTGGCCACTGTCCACTGGCAGTGCCCCCCCCCGCTCTCCCCCCAGTCTTTCTGAAATGTCCCCCCCCCCCGGGAAGGTCTGAAAGAAACACTGGGGGCCATTTGGCTCAAGTTCAGAAATGCACCTTTAATTTGCAGTTATTTTGCATTCACCCATTTAAACACACACACGTGACTGCGCTTGTTAATGATGCCATTCTGACGTCACATACTCTTGTTTCACTTAGTTCCAGCTCCTCGCTTCGCTGCGCAATTATTATTCAACAGCCTCATTTACACCGCTTCTATGAAATTAAATTGAAATATAATCTTTCAATTTATTCTTTTAGATCTCGCGTCCCGACCAATGAATGGTCTAGCGAACTGTGTGATGGTCTGACGAATTGTATGACCAACTGTTTGACCAACTGTCTGACGAACTGTATGACGAACTGTCTGACGAACTGTCTGACGAACTGTCTGACAAACTGTATGACAAAATGTCCGAAGAACTGTCTGACGAACTGTCTGACGAACTGTCTGACGAGCTGTCTGACGAACTCTCTGATGAACTGTCTGACAAACTGTCTGACGAGCTGTCTGACGAACTCTCTGACGAACTGTCTGACGAACTGCTTAAGGAACTGTCCGACAAAGTCTATCAACCGTTTAAAGGTAGCCACGTATTTTATAGCGAAAAAATAAATTAATTATTACAAAATTTTTTTCTAGATTGTTGAACTTTAACTTTGAACATCCCTGCTTACATTAAGTCAATAGTTATTGGAGTAAACTTATAAATCAATTTCTCCCCTATAAATTCTGTCCCTCGCAAACCAACCACCATGCCATCTTGCAGCACCCACCCCCCACCCCCTTTTTTTCCGGGTTGCGGTACAACATTTTAGGGAAACCCTATTTTTAATGACGTACGTTTGTCAAAACCATTAAAAATTTGTTTTAAAGGCTGACTAACTCCCCCCCCCCCAACTATAACTTTCACAGAACTTGTTTTCAACAATTCAAATTATTTAATTCTCCACACCCCCCAATCAAATTAATATATTTTAAAACATGTTCTATTTGTTCAAACCAACCATGATATTTCCATTTAAAAAATACAATCTTGGTTGTATTAAATGTTGTCCCACACCCCCCCACCCCATTGTTAAGTGGTTCCAACATCTATAATAAACCAACAATTGGGTTGGGGCGGGGGGAGAGGATTTCTAGTAAAAATACGACATTTCACGTTATAATTTTATATGATGCTCTTTTGAAAGGTCGAGATCTTCATTTGTCCAGCTAACGTTTCTTAGCACTTATTACCTGCCCAGGGATTTCAGAACACTCATCCATACCTCTGGCGCTACAGCCCATGTAGAGCTTTGGCCTGCCTCACCACATCCTTCCACTCAGATCGACCATCCATCCCAGTATTCCCAGTGGCGCTACAGCCCCATGTTGAGCTTTGGCCTGCCTCACCACATCGTTCCACTCAGATCAACCATCCATCCCAGTATTCCCAGTGGCGCTACAGCCCATGTTGAGCTTTGGCCTGCCTCACCACATCCTTCCACTCAGATCTAACTGATGCTTAACTTCCCAGCTGCAGTAGATCTTTCTCCACATCATCCATCCATCTAAGCCTAAGCCTGCCTTTTTGCAGTTTTCCTCTGGGGTTTTGGTGGTGCATCCACTTCACGCCTGTGTCATTTGCTATTTTTTCTAAGTGCCCGCCCAGCGTAGCTCCTGCCCCTTTTCATTTCTGATACCGGCGTGGAATCCTGATCTAGCCCACACTATTCCTGGTTGGTTCGTATTATTAATATTAATCCTTTGTTGGTCCGTACATTTTACGGGTGGGTTTCAGAACAAAGAAATATATTTATATCGTTAATTTTTTTTAAAATGTGCTTTTCCTCTTATCACGTAAGCATTGGCGTTTACACTAATCAATATTTTAAGCCTCTGGACATTTAAAATGAACCATTATCTTTTAAGTCTTGTGTTTTCATTTCAATTTAAAATTCAGGTGTCGGTTGCCGGCAGATAGGCGGGCCGTGAACCTAGTGTGATAAACCACGACATTCGGAACTCAGCCTCCCCCCCCCCCCCCTCCCCCTCTATAATTTAGAGCACCGCCTGGAACGGATGGATGACGGCAGAGACTCAAGCAACGAAACATCCTAGACCAAACTAAGCAACCGAAAACACACACACGCACGCACACGCTGACAAGCACACAATGTTGCACTGAGGCCCCTAACCCTCTATAAAAGGGCCGTGCGAAGAAGGGGCGAGAGGGCCAATCACCCCTTGCGGCCATATCAGGGGGCGGCAAAATCGTCTTAAGATAGGCCCTGAATAGTTCATTTAACAATAAACTCGCATGTCATTCACGTATACAGGGGTGGGAACATCGTCTCACCAGTGCACCCTGGGCGCCGCTTTTCCTAAGAACGGCTGTCTATAGCCTACTATTCAAGTAATAGGTTGTTTGTTTTTTTTTTTTTTTCTTTATATTAAAATGTAACGGTACTGTCACTTTAATTGGGGGGAGGGAGAAGAGATCGAGGGCGGTGAACGAAACAGGGGTGAATGTTTGGAGGGAGATCTCAGTAAGAGCCCCCTCCCGGCCCCCTGCCCTTGAAACTATTTGAAATATTTAAAAAGATGGGATGCATTTTGGCGCATACATCAATTTAGTTTAGCATAATTCTGCACTTAAAGGACTAGCATCAGAGAAGATACTAGTTGAAATTTAGGTTCCCCTGACCATGCATAGGATGTATAATTTCTTCTCTTTTTTTTTTTAGTTGCATCTAAATAGTAGTTTTTTTCACAATTTTATTTAATATTTGTCAGACAAATATGCATTTGTTATAACTAATCCATCAATAAATGAATATAAAAAAAAAGTTCCGTTAAAATCAGTTGATCGCTGGTTTTTTTCCTTCAAAAATGGCAAACAATCGATTAGTATGTTAGTTAAATAATTATAATTTTGGATTTAATTTTAAACTTTCGCAGGTTTTCTCATAGTTTACATTTACACAAAAAAATTTAAAAAAACTGTTTTGTAGAAAGGGTCTGCGAATTTCTCATGGCCATTGAAAACAGTTCATTTCAAAAAATAAATAAATTGTGTCTAAATGTATAAAAAAAAGACAAATGTGAAAGCGTCATCGATTTACTCCTGTGTGATTCATCTGAAGGAACATGAGACAGCGTGCATTTCCAAACAAATGCAGCCATTTAAAAAAGTCTATTTGGAATTTGCAACTATGACAACTTCCTTCATTTAAATGACTAAATAATGAACGTTTGGTGCCTTTTGTAAGACTGTTTGATTTACTCATCCCCCTCCACCAACCACCCACCCCACCCCCACCAACCACCCACCCCACCCCCCACCAAGATCATAGTTTATGGATTTTATTTCAAAATGGCCAATTGATGAAAAGAAACTTTTCATAAAGCTAGCACTAAAATTCGAGTTGATGTAATATTTTTTTTAAAAAAACTTGTTTAGATAAACTGGAGAAACTGTCTTGCCCCTTTTCATTTTGAAAGCTATATATATTGCCAACAATTTTTCAATATTAACTAATGATAATGGCAGCGTAATACCCCAAGAAGTGTGAGGCTTCCTAGAGGCTTGAGGTCCCTAGAGGCTTGAGGTCCCTAGAGGCTTGAGGTGCCTAGAGGCATGAGGTTCCTAGAGGCATGAGGTTCCTAGAGGCATGAGGTCCCTAGAGGTGAGAGGTACCTAGAGGTGAGAGGTCCCTAGAGGCATGAGGCTCCTAGAGGCGTAAGGTCCCTAGAGACATGAAGTATCTAGAGGCATGAGGTCCCTAGAGGCGAGAGGTCCCTAGAGGCGTGAGGTCCCTAGACAAGCGATGCCTCATAGAGGTGTGATGCCTCTTAGAGTCGTGAGGCCCCTAGAGGCATGAGATCCCCCTCGAGCATGAGGCCACTGAGAGACGTGAGACCCTGGGCAAATGCGCAGTGTGCCCATGCCTGAAGACGGTACTGATTTTCTCCACTAATTTAACCACAGAGTACTGAGCAGTGAGGCAGCTGGTGTTGTTACCGCCCTGGACTAACATGTCAGTCTAACATGTTTGTAAACACAAATTCTTAATTTTTTTTTTTAATTCTTATCTCGGAGAAGTAAAACTTGTTGCCGAGAGTTATTCTACTTTAAGAACTGCCCAACACGTAATTCGCATTTAATATTAATTTTGGAATGTGCCGATAATATCTTAGGTTAAAATTGAGAAACGTGCAGTTCACTGACTTTTAATCAAATTAAATTGCAACAATCTTTCAAAATTAATAAACAATTTGTAAAGCATGATGCCTCGAAAGGAATGGGTCTCTTGGAAGCGTGGGGGCACCTAGAAGCGTTAGGCCCTGGGCCAGTGCCCAGTGGGCCTATGCCTTGAGACGGCACTGCATACACATTTACACATACAAAAAGGGAAAATACGAAACTAAACATAAAAAGATATCAGAATGTCTCCACCCCCCCAAAAACACCAAAAAACAACAACAACACAACAGTATCCTGATATGGAAACATCGCCGAAAGAAACTGCACAAAACAGCATACAACAGCAAACAACAGCACACTACAGCACAAAATAGCACAATAGAGCACACTACAGCATACAACAGCACACAACTGCACACAATAGCACATAACTGCACAGAAATGCACACAGCTGCACACAACATCACACATCAGCACACATCAGCACACAGCTTCACATAACAGCACACAACTCCACACAACTGGACTCAAGCAGATACAACAAAAAAAAAACCGTGATTTACTTGTATCCTCAAGATAATCCTGACATGTTTCCATGGCACTAATCTGTGCGCCTGTGTCCGATGTGGTGCGTCATTAGCGTCAGTGGCTGTGACAACACTGTCATGTTGTCATATATCAAGAGCAGTTTGATGCACTAATATTAGCCAAGTTATTTGAAAATACGACGTTGGTGGCGGGTGGGGGTGGAATGGGGGTCAAGGTCGTGAAATAACGAAGTGGCTATTCGGACCCGGGTCCAAGAAGTGACTGGTTGGGATTAAAATAAAAAAAAAAATAAATATATATTGTTAGGTTGTAAGACAAAATTTGATTTTTTATCAAATGAAAGATAATTGAATGGACTATATTTTGTAAACTTGCTTCTTAAGTTTAACTAAAATAAACCATCATAAATGACATCCGAATAGCATTGAGTCTAATGGGACCAGGGTGCGAATAGCGGCGCTGCGTGTCCGGGTCCATTTTGACTAAGTGCTATTCGGATGTCATTTGTCGTAGTTTATTTTAGTTAAACTGAAGAAGTTACTTAACAAACTTATAGTCCATTCAATTATCTTTCATTTGATACGTAATTTGGTCTTACAAACCCTACAATAATTTTTAAATATTTTTTAATCAACCCGAACCCTCACTTCTCGGACCCGGGTCCGAATAGCCGCAGCCTAAAAATAATTCCTTGCACGTAAATCACAGCAACGTACAGCAAGGCAAGGCAAAGGGCATAAGCTCTATATTGAAGGAACGAAACGTCTTCAGAAGTTCTAGCTGGAGCAATCTACGATACAGCAAGTGATGAGGCTGGCATTAAACGAGATGCTTTGAACATGAACTCAACACATTCCAATAAAAATTGTCCTTTTAATACGACCTTACCAGTTGCACTTAAGCACTACGACATGTCATTTAGTGCACTTAAAAATAAAACATGAGATTTTAAAAGCCTGACATTCGTTCATTCCGAGAATAGAAGGTGTTCCAAAAGCTGATGTGATTTGGAGGGTGTTCCAAAAACTGATGTGATTGGAGGGTGTTCCATAAACTGGTGTGATGAAAAACTGATGTGATTGGAGGGTGTTCCAAAAACTGATGTGATTGAAGGGTGTTCCAAAAACTGAAAGTTGTACAAGACAGTTTTATCGTCCACCCCATACCCCACAGATCCCCTTCATCCCAAACCTCTTCATGGCACCCCGCCTTACAACCAAGTTTTTCGATGTTTAACACAGCCTGTCTTAGTGGGAGACTCTCCAGCGGTATCTTTGACGCATAAGACTCGATACACTCCACTATACCCAAAGGCAACAAATTTGCTTAAATTAAAGCGACGGTGTTGGGGTACTAGAGCGTCTATACCATAATAACCTCGATACCATAATAACCTCGATACCATAATAACCTCGATACCATAATAACCTCGACACCATAATAACCCGCTTTGGTCGGATCGATACTGCAAGCATTGGCAAACAGGGGGAGAGGCCATTTTAATATTCTGTCAGAAAAATGTGCACCTCGGGCCACTGTCTTTTAAAGGCGGCCGGCTGTACCCACATACTATGTGGTGAATGGCTGTACCCAGTTACTGTGTGGTGGCTGGCTGTACCCACGTACTATGTGGTGAATGGCTGTACCCAGTTACTGTGTGGTGGCTGGCTGTACCCACGTACTATGTGGTGAATGGCTGTACTCAGTTACTGTGTGGTGGCTGGCTGTACCCACGTGCTATGTGGTGAATACCTGTACCCAGTTACTGTGTGGTGGCTGGCTGTATCCATGTGCGGCTGGCTGTACCCAGGTACAATGTTGTGGTTGGCCTTACCCAGGCACTATGTTGTGGCTGGCTGTACCCAGGTACTATGTGGTGACAGGCTGTACCCAAGTACTATGTTGTGGCAGGGTGTACCCAGGTACTATGTTGTGGCAGGCTCTACCCCAGGTACCATGCTGTGGCGAGTGGCTCTACCCCAGGTACCATGCTGTGGCGAGTGGCTCTACCCCAGGTACCATGCTGTGGCAGGCTCTACCCCAGGTACCATGCTGTGGCGAGAACAGAACTTTAACAACAAAAAAAAAAAAAAAAACAGTTCTTCAGACCAGTGGGGAGAGAAGGCGTTGTGCTCGTGGCAGAGTCAGTCTGCAGTGGTCGTTCATTTCTTTGTGGAGTCGTCATAGCTTGGGTGCAATAGATGCTGTAACTCTTGTGACTAGGATAGAGAGAGAGAGAGAGAAAGAGAGAGAAAGAGTAAAAGAGAGAGAGGGGGGTAAGGGAGTGTGAAAGAGAAGAATCGGGAGAGAGAGAGGTAAAGGCAAAGAGAGGAGAAAAGAAAGAGACATAGCAGAGACAGACAGTGGGAGATAAAGAGAGAGAAAGAATGAGAGAGAGAGAGAGAGAGAGGGGGGGGGAGGGACAGAGAGAGAGGGGACAGAGAGAGAGACAGAGAGAAAGAAATAGAGAAAGAGAGCGAAAGAGAGAGAGAAAGACAGAGAGAGAGAGGGAGAAAGAGAAGGCAAAAGAGAGCGACAGAGAGATAAAGAGGGAGAGAAATGAGAGAAGGCGGGAGAAAGAGAGAGAGAGAGCTAAATAGTGAGTCATGCAACTCCACGCCATGTTTCTCTCTATCATACTCTCAGGAACTCTTAAATTCACGCCTTCAGTGAAGAAAATTCTTAGTGGAGAATGTAGTTCAAAGAGAATTCATGGCCGCCATGGTACAGATCGAAATACTCAATACGTTATTTAAAAAAAAAAATAATAATGTCATCTGCTGCAACTTGTAAGCTACGAAGGAAAATGGGTGGGGGAGGAGGGAATGGGTCGGGGGTATTTCCCAGTTCCCATCACTGTATCCAGGCGGGCTGTGTTTCAAATTACATCGCTATTTGAAGCAAATATCTCAAAATAACTCGGCAATTACCGATTCGGCGCCAAAAGTACAATCAGATTTACTGCGGTCTACGATCAGAGATTCGGTACCCACCTTTTCGCACGGATTTTATTCTCAAACTCTCGAGTTCACACGTGTGTAGCACTAGCCCGTAACCTGTAAGGCATGCGCGTGCTTACATTGTATCATTCAATCAGAGAACACACGAGCTTACATTGTTATAAATCAATCAAATAATGTAAGTGCTTACATTATATCATTCAATCGATTCGAGCAAAGTTTGAGGAAGATACATAAAGATACTTCACAGTGACATGTTCTCATTAATAACGAAATTAATTTTTTTTTGGGTCATTAGAATATTACTAGAGTTCACTGCCATAAAATAAGGCTGCGGTGTAAAAGCGGTCTGGGTCATTAGAATATTACTAGAGTTCACTGCCATGAAATAAAGCTGCGGTGTAAAAGCGGTCTGGGTCATTAGAATATTACTAGAGTTCACTGCCATGAAATAAAGCTGCGGTGTAAAAGCGGTCTGGGTCATTAGAATATTACTAGAGTTCACTGCCATGAAATAAAGCTGCGGTGTAAAAGCGGTCTGGGTCATTAGAATATTACTAGAGTTCACTGCCATGAAATAAAGCTGCGGTGTAAAAGCGGTCTGGGTCATTAGAATATCACTAGAGTTCACTGCCATGACAGAAATGTGTGGCTGCGAGCCTTGGTGGGGGGGGTGGAGGGGAAGGGAAGCACTAATAATTTGGATCCTTATAAAGTGCATGACATGAATGCATGTTTGATCAAATGTTCAGCCTCACACCCGTAAGAGATATTCCTTGCTAGAAAGGATTGAAACCAACAACTTAGTGTTTTAGGTCTTGTTTTTATTACTCAAAGAAATCGTTTAATTTTCTTAAATATTTAAAATGTTCAAAAAATTGCGCAATGACACCGTGTGCACTGACTGGCGAGACGTCTTGCCATTTATGTGTGGCAGCGTTCATGTGTGGCAGCGTTCATGTGTGGCAGCGTTCATGTGCACAGATGCTAAGGGAATGCATGAAACGTTTATATTTCAAATACCTTTCGTTAAAAAAATATGTCCATTCCCCAAAATAAGAAAGCAATGGACGTTGTAATACTGGCGAAAACAAATAATCAACAAAAGAACTTCACAGCCGAGCAGTTTGTACGTTTCCAGACGTCTAACACTGAACATGCTCGATATTTGCGTCTCGTAAACTCACACAACTTTCCTGTTTTAATCATATATCTTATCAGACTTAGTTAGTTAAGTAGCTAGATATTTAGTTATCTGAGTACTCAGCAAAGTCTGAGATTAAGAGTTCAGTGATATCACATTATTGTTTTATATTTGCGGAACATACTGAAGGTCACTCTTAAGAAGTTTTTATATTAGAAACATTTATTTCTAAAAAAAAATTTAAACGAAAACTGTCAAGAGTTTTTAGGATCCAAACGAATGATGACTAACCTAACACCAAAAAAAAACATCTTAATGTGTATCCGTTTTGCCCTGTCGTGGGAACCGCTGTTCACGAGTGTTTGTTATAACAGAAATCGGAGAACATAGATTTTCAGCTCCGGTGGACCAACTAGAAATATTTGCTTGGGCGAAACATGAAAGTGGCAGAAGACGGAGAAGAAGAAGTTGGTGTCAGAAATAGAAGCGGAAGGAGGGGGGTGGGGGTTAAAGCACGCAGGGCGGGGAGGGTTGGTGAGGGTGGGGGAAGGGTGGGGGGTAGGGGCTTGAAGTAAAAAACCAGTTTCACCGGCATTGATATCTTTTATTGAATCTCTTGCCGTCTCATTAACTTGCACAAAGACGGTACCGTCGGAGTCTGCGGTGCTGGGTTTGCTTAGACTCGGTGATTATTTGACGGCCGTTTAATCAGGATTACCGGTGAGCGGACTCCAGGATTACGGTAAACCTCGGTGTCGAGTTAGCAAGTGCCGGTGCTCGCTGGGAGATTCGATCTATTTATACTTGGCGGTAGTTATTTCTTTCTTTTAAATTAAACAAAAGAAATTAATTAATTGTTCACGCTTTAGGTCAGTGACTTCATCATGATTTTTTTGTTTAAAAAAGGGAAGTGTGGTGCAAGGATGTTGACAGTGACGATTCAAATCTGCGCCCCGGACACAAGCCTGAAATAATGCGCCCTCTTCACCAAAATTTATTTATTAATACATATATTTTCATTAAAAAATTGAGAATTTTGCGACCTCTGAAGATTGCGCCCCAGGGGATGGGGCCTTGTTCTTCCAAATAACTCAGTGGTCTACCAAGAAAAATCAGTGCTCTACTAAATCAGTCAGTGGTCTACTAAATCAGTCAGTGGTCTACTAAATCAGTCAGTGGTCTACTAAATCAGTCAGTGGTCTACTAAATCAGTCAGTGGTCTACTAAATCAGTCAGTGGTCTACTAAATCAATCAGTGGTCTACTAAATCAGTCAGTGGTCTACTAAATCAGTCAGTGGTCAACTAAATCAGTCAGTGGTCTACTAAATCAGTCAGTGGTCTACTAAATCAGTCAGTGGTCTACTAAATCAGTCAGTGGTCTACTAAATCAGTCAGTGGTCTACTAAATCAGTCAGTGGTCTACTAAATCA
>CAXITT010000003.1:2784975-2818561 GCA_964033795.1 Lymnaea stagnalis | reverse complement strand
CTGTGGTCTACTAAATCAGTTAATGTTCTACTGAATCAGCCAATGGTGCGCCAAATCCCAGTGGTCTACTAAATCAGTTAATGTTCTACTGAATCAGCCAATGGTGCGCCAAATCCCAGTGGTCTACCAAATCAGTTAATGTTCTACTGAATCAGCCAATGGTGCGCCAAATCCCAGTGGTCTACCAAATCAGTTAATGTTCTACTGAATCAGCCAATGGTGCGCCAAATCCCAGTGGTCTACTAAATCAGTTAATGTTCTACTGAATCAGCCAATGGTGCGCCAAATCCCAGTGGTCTACTAAATCAGTTAATGTTCTACTGAATCAGCCAATGGTGCGTCAAATGCCAGTGGTCTACCAAATCACTCAATGGTCGACCAAGCCACTCGGTAGTCTACAAAATCCCACAATTTTCTACCAAGCCACCGTATCGTCTTTCGAATCACTGTTAAATACACTGAGCACGAAAGATTTCACACCATGCATCTGCTCAGCTCACGCTGATATTGTCACTGGATTATTGATGACAGTTAACCAGAATTTCTCTCGATTCATGTCTTTTTCTTCCTCCAGGGTTTGCGATTGTCTCTGCCCGCTCACCACCCTGACCGTCCCACCCCGCCAATTTTTCTCCTGAACTCTAAAATATTTGCATCTAAGAAACTATAAATTAAAGTGTTGACATATCAATTGACCGACCGAATTATGCTTGACTTCCAGCATGATGTCATAAGAGCTCTAAATCTAATGTTAAAAGTTAACATTTCGTGCGGTTGTCTGTCTGTTTGTTTGTTTTTGTTTCGTAAGGCCCAAACCATCGATTTTTGCCAGGCCTTGTTTGTTCTGCTAGCTTCTCGTCTTGTACAATGAATATGTCCGTCAAAAAAAAGGCAACTATAGCACACCATCACAATCAGTGGCGTAGGCGGTTGGGTGGATAGGGGGGTGGTGCGCCCCGGGTGGAACTTTATTTCTTTATATGGAGGCGGCGCCATTTTCTGCCAAATGCAGCTATTTGTGGAAGTGGGCGGGATATATATATCTTTTTTAACCTTCCCCGGGGGGAAACTATCCCTAGATACGCCACTGTTCAAAACCAGAAACTTACACACACACATCACAAACAAGCACTCTCTCTCTCTCTATCTCTCTCTATCTCTCTCTCTCTCTCTCTCTCTCTCTCTCTCTCACACGCACACACCCGCACCCACACATAAATACACATATATTTCTAGTCACACACATTCTCAGATATACATCTTCCAATCTCTAGCTTTGCTTTGAAGTTTCTCCTCTTTGTGCGGTGATGACCTTTTCAAAACCCAACATTTATTATTTATACAGCGTCATCGACCGTTTCTCAAATAAAACTATTTATCTAGCAATTGTGTAGCTATTTGTTAAACATCTGCCGCGTGTAGAATTGTTGGTTTTATGTTCGGGGAGGACGAAATTGTGACTTTGGTCACACGAGAAATAAAATTAGACTGTGGCCGAAAGAGGATTTATTTTAGACCATGGTCACAAGATGTATGCGTTTTGACCATATCCACATGAAAACAAAAATAATTTAGACCATTAAAGAGTACGGAATAAATTTAGACCATTATAGAGTACGGAATAAGTTTAGATCATTAAAGACTACGGACTAAATTTAGAACATTAAAGAATACGGACTAAATTTAGACCATTGACGAGTACGGAATAAATTTAGACCATTAAAAACTACGGACTAAATTTAGACCATTGACGACTTCGGACTAAATTTAGACCATTAAAGAGTACGGAATAAATTTAGACCATTAAGGAGTACAGACTAAATTTAGATCATTGACGAGTACGGAATAAATTTAGCCCATTAAAGACTACGAAATACATTTTGACCATTGACGAGTACGGAATAAATTTAAACCATTGCGTCTTGAGGTATAAGTTCCTGGTTGGCAGTTTACAATAATTTGTAGGCATAATACATTATGAATTGATACGTCGATCAGTTAGCTCTAGCTATTTAATAACATTTAAGTCAAACTTTTAGGTGTATGCAATATACAGTACTGGTGTCAAATGGGGCCCACGCTTGTGGCGTGTGAGAGCTAGACGGGTGATAAGGTTTTTGGCCCACAAGACAGTGATTTAACTTATTATTTAGATTTGATTGTTTCTCTAAAAAAAAATTCTTCAACTACTTAGTTGGGAAAGATTAACATTTACATTCATAAATGCTATATCAAGTGGCGAAGATTCTATCAGGATGGCAATGAGTCTAGCAGGATGACAAAGAGTGTATGAGGATGACAAAGAGTGTATGAGGATGACAAAGAGTGTATGAGGATGACAAAGAGTGTATGAGGATGACAAAGAGTGTAGAGAATGACAAAGAGTGTATGAGGATGACAAAGAGTGTAGAGAATGACAAAGAGTGTACCGGGAAGCAAACATTGTATGGGGATGGTAAAGAGTGTACCGGGATGGTAAAGATTGTATCAGGATGGCAAAGAGTGTACCGGGAAGCATAGAGTGTATCAAGCTGGTAAAGCGTGTACTGGGATGGAAAAGAGTGTACCGGATGATAAAAAAGTGCATCAGGTTGACAAAGAGTGCATCAGGATGGCAAAGAGTATCGGGATGTATTTGACTATCAACACATCAGAGTTATCCGTATTTTTAAAATTATTTCCCTTAGCCCCTATGTTGTATTGAGATCACCAGTTTTCGTGGTCTATAATAAAACAACAAGGGTCATGAAGGGAACGCTTCATCTGGGTTGATAATCATGGTAGGGAGTGTTTGGTAAGTGGGGGCGGGTGGGTGTGGGGATTTTTTTTTTGGGGGGGGGGGGGGCGCTGGGCGGAGGATTGGTACGGTCGAAAGTCATTTGTCATAATAGCCCGTACACGTTAGAAGTCACGTGCTCATCCGTGAGGGCCCGTAACTCCTCGTCCATTATTAGAGTAACGGTCATTGGGTGTCCTTGCTCTCTCCCACCACCACCCTCACCATCACCACCACTATCACCACCACCCACGTCATTTTGTTATTATTGTTGCTTTCGTTATTTGTTACTCAAGAGTTATCGAAAAATGGGGTGTCGGATTATAAGAATTTTTTTTTCCAAATGATTAAATTCGATTTTTATGATATAGAGTAGAAAGTAGGAAGATTACTATTTTAAATCTATTGCTGAAATCGAGGTGCATGCAGCAATTTTAAAAAAAAATAAATATTTATATATTTATTGGAAACGAAATTCGATATGGTTTTAATCATAACTGTGTCAAATGTGGTGGGCTTAGGCCTTAATTATAACTGTATCATACATGGTGGGCTTAGGCCTTAATTATAACTGTCTCAGACATGGTGGGCTTAGGCCTTAATTATAACTATATCAGACATGGTGGGCTTAGGCCTTAATTAAAACTATATCAGACATGGTGGGCTTAGGCCTTAATTATAACTATATCAGACATGGTGGGCTTAGGCCTTAATTATAACTGTGTCAGACATGGTGGGCTTAGGCCTTAATTATAACTGTGTCAGACATGGTGGGCTTAGGCCAAGAAATTCTTTCGTCGTGTTGGTGTAAAACATGACTACCCGACGTCTGCTCAGTCTTCGATTTCCGACATCAATTACAATGATGGCTATGACACAATGACATTGAGTGTAATAACATAATGTCAGTTAGGGTAATGACACACTTACAGGATGGTAATGACACAATGACAGGGACGGTAATGACACGATGACATTGAGGGAAATGACATAATGACAGTGAGGTAATGGTGCGATCACAGTGAGGTATTGACACAATGACAGTGAAGGCAATGACACAATGCCAGTTAGGATAATGACACAATGACAGTTAGAGTAATGAAACAATGCCAGTTGGGGTAATGGCACAATGACAGTGAGCGTAATGACACAATGACAGTGAGGGTAATGACACAATTCCAGTTAAGCTAATGGCACAATGACAGTGAAGTAATGGCACAATGACAGTGAGGGTAATGGCACATTGACAGTTAGTTGTTTTTTTAACAAGAGAGGCGTTGATCAAGTCTAAAATTATTTATGCAATTTGCTCAATGTCACAGTTTCAAAGTTTGTATAGGTGTGTAATTTGGGAGAGGGAAGGGGGTCGTTAGCAGTTGCGTAGGAGGGGGGGGGGGGTTGGGGCCAGCTGCTGGTGACAGGGGTTTTTTAAAAAACTAAATGGGATTGCAGCAAATGACAGAAAACGTTATTTGATTTGACCATAAATTACCACTCACTAGATGGAGATTTTGGAACTCTAATTAGGTAAATCCTGTGCAGTGTATTTAGTATTTCATTCTGACCCAGCAAAATGAAATATTTCTTTTAGGTCCACACAAGGAGAGACGTATTAAAAAACAAAAAATAACGACGGAGTATTCATCAGAGGGTAAAATTTGAAGGATATGTTTTTTGATGACGCAGGATGAGATGAAATAGCCAGTTCAGTACTGGCCTATGTGACATCATGGGAGGCTAAGTGACAGCTGCAGTAATTTAGGTATGCACTAAAATAACAAAAAAGTTTTCTTTCCAATGTCTCGGCGCGCACAAGTTAGGACCCATGAGAATCAGCCATTTAATAAAACTTTAGTCCAACTTTAAATACAGTGGTTGGGATTTTACCACAAACTTTAAAAGTACAGTTTACGTTAGTCTAAATTCAATAATTATCTATTATATTTCAATTATTATTTCAATGGTTTTATCTTTGTGCCACACTTCGTTATTTCGCAACCCAGAAGATGTGGTTTTATCTTGGTCTTATAGTAAATCCACCGCTGCAAACATGGCTTTGAACAGTATCACGTGTTGGCACTCTAATTTTTTCCTTGGTATGATGTATAAATAGGATTATGGCGTTTGAGGCACTGGGTGCAGTCAAGATAGAGACACATAGCTGTCTATTCAATGTCCATAGATAGCGCCAGTCGTACACCCGGACTTGGACCCGCCGGCTAAAAAAAGATTGAACATGCAGCACGCTGACAATGATGAAGAAGACGAAATAAAACGCGAAACCAAATGACCAGGCTATTTCAAAAAAATAAGTTTCCCAATGCCAAAAGGCACTGTATGTTATATTTATCTGTATGTAGTCTTCTCGGCAGGGTGGGGCGGCACGCTCAAAATCCAACCCCGGGTTGCGCAACGTCTGGCTACGCCACTGGTCTCTATGTACATTTAAATGCACTGTCTTACAGATAACAACATTTTCCGTTTTCTTTTCCTATAGCTCAGTGGTTCTTAACCTTTTTGGAGGTACCGAGCCCCACCAGTTTCATATGCGCATTCACCGAAACCTTCATAATAGGAAAAAATAAAATATGATTATTTTTTTTCTGATTTTTTTTTTTTACCTCCGCCGAAACCCTGGGACTGGCTCATCGAACCCCTGGGGTTCGCGTGAACTCAGGTTAAGAACCACTGCTCTAGCTTTTAATTGTCTATCTTAAATTTAAAACAAGACACTGCTTCCAACAGTAGAAAGAAAGTCCCTTTTATTGATCAATTTTCTTGTTTGAAATTGTTGGCTCAAAAAAAACTTTTTTAGCTGACAATTTCGTAGTTTTATATTGTCTTTTTAAAGTTGTCCTTGACCTTGGCATTCTGTTTTAAATAACACCACTCACATCGTTGCTCATATTTCAACGTGTATTTTTAGCGACTGGAAAAAAAAATCAAACTGTCTTTAAAAAAATATACAGTGCGTTGCAAAGAGGGTCTAGCGATTGATTGAAAAAAAAAAGACCTCGATAGTGTGCTCGATGTCTGGGGGAAGTGGGGTCTAAGGAGGTTGTGAGGTGAAAGAGGAAAAAGAGGGGGGGGGGGGAGGCCTGGGGGGGGGGGGGAGTCCACAAGAACAGCATTTTATGGACGTACACATCCCAGACGGCACCTCGCGGACAGACACGTGATGTCGCTAGGAGATAACGCACGTGCGAACGCAGTGTTTACTTGGCCAATAATGGCAATGGAGATGGGAGGATGGAAGGGAGGGAGGGATGGACGGAGGAGTTGGCTGGAGAGAGGGTGGAGAGAATGCTGGAATGATGGTGGGGGGTGGGAGGGCGCCGGCAGATCAAAGGAATCCCGAGTTCTGCGTTAAACGTGAAATGGGAAAAAGGTGGAGAGATTTGAGTTAAATATGGATTATATAGTTGTAAAGAGTGTTTAGTTAAATGTTGGGCTCAAACAGTAGAGTGTATTGATTTAAAAGCTGGATTACAGGAGAAGAGTTATTATAGTTAAATCTTTGATGGTGATTTAAAAGAATTGAGACAATCTATTCAACGGTTGATTACTAGAGTGAAAACTTTGATTAAAACAGTAGAGATTATTGATTTAAAAGCTGATTTAAAAGATCAGAGAGTATTGATAAAAAGTTAAAATAAAGGAGCAGAGAGTGTTGATTAAAATCTTCGATTAAAAGAGTAGAGACTATTGATTAAAATCTTGGATCTTAAGAGTAGAGACTGTTGATTAAAAGGTTGAATTAAAGGAGCAGAGAGTATTGATTTAAAAATCTTGGGGCAAAACAGAAGAGATTATTGATTAAAATGTTGGATCTAAAGAGTAGAGAGAATTGATTAAAACGTTCAAGTAAAAGAGTAGAGATTAACTTCGTGGCGGTGTAGAGTGTTTTTCAATCGGTAGACGGAAATTTAATTTTACACCTAGAGAGTGACGTTTAGCATGTTCCCAGTGGGAAACCTAGGAGACCGCCTAGGGTGGGACACTTGATTAGCAGCAAAGTCGTTTTTCTTATGTAGAACTTTCAAAAATAAACTTAATTGCAGGGGTGGCCAACCTTTTCAGCAGACGGGCCAAATTTCAGAAATAAAATTCCTGCCGGGCCACGCATTTATTTATTTTTTATTTTATTTTTGATTTTTTTTTTTGTGGGGGGGGGGGTAATTAAAGTAAACAAGCAAGCGTGCTACAGCTTTGACCACACCGTCGCTTCCAAATAGGTGAGGTCGTGGTCAAACGCTTGCCTGGTTTAATCTAANAAAAAAAAAAAAAAACAAGAAGTATACATATATTTTTTTTTTTAAAAGAAAATAAAACATATCTGAAAATCAAACACATTTATTAGGCGATTTTAGAATATTTAAAAGTGAGACATCTGAATTTGTTTTGCAGATCAAATGGCATCAAAATTGATCTCGACTGATGTTGTTGCCAAGCGCAAACAGTTTTCTAAATGGACATCAGTAATTTCGTGTTCTCACTTGTGACTTGATGTGCATCATACGACTGAAAATCTGTTCACACGCGTGTTCCCAAATAGCGAAACCAACGACAGAGCAAGTTTATAAAAAGCAGGATATTTATCCTAGTCCAAATAAGTTTTATAGAACTCTTCCGAGCCAACTTGATGGAGTCAAGCCTCTGTGTATCACAACACATTTCACAATGTTCCACGGGTTGAGAACCGCTGGCCCAGACAATGCCGCAACTGTACCCTAAAATGTTTCATTCCCTTCTAGTGGAAGAGCTAAAATAAACAAAAAGAAAAAAGAACGAGGACTGGTCCAGGTCTTTTAAAGCCCAAATACATCTCTATCTCTCAGAGACCATTTGTCCCCATGATCTTCCAACTGGCACCCAGTGGTGCGTCTCCCGTCACTGGAGAACACAGCCTTTACCCAAATAAAAGTACTATATTGTGATTAATTTTAAAAAAAAAAAAATAATTTATAATATAATATAGAATACGAGTTATAACATAGTACAAAATATCTAGACCTACACTCAATTTATAATTGGGCCCCTTAAATAAGCATTTTAAAGTTATATACCAAACAATTCTTAGGTGGCCCATTAATCGGCACTGGCTGATTGACCGGTAATCGGACATCGGCAAATTTTCTTATCGGTGCAACACTAATTTTGTTAACATAGTTCATGGCAGGATGAACAAAGTTTGAAACAGATAGAAAAAAAAAATTATGCAAGCTGCAAATCTATAGTTACATTAAGAATTGTCTCTGAGGCATAGACTGATCTTAGATGAGTGGAAATGGGAGGAACGATTAGCATAGATTAGAATTGCCCAATGGAATATTTTTATTTCTCAGTTTCTCCATCTAATGTCTGTGTCTCTCTCGTCTCTGCCTTTCTATCTTTCATCACGTCTTATGAGAAAAAAAAATGGGTGACTTTGTTAAAAGACCTTGCACCGTCTCACCCCCACGGTTCCGCGAATGCCCCCCCCCCCCAACCCGCGTTGTGCGGTTACCTAAAGGCTAAAATTAATGTCCCTCGTTTAAGGCTCTTACTTACATTTGATCACTACATGATGAGTCCCCACTCGAACTCAAGCTCTGTAAGTAGGTCGTCTATTTATAGCCGAGAGGGAATCATTGAGCAATTTCCCGTTAATTCATTTTTCGCCTGAGCAAGGACGACGGGGCCCATGTTTGGGATAATGCGATGGTCAGGTCACCAGCTTGGGATAAAACGATGGTTAGGTCACCAGCTTGGGATAAGCGATGGTTAGGTCACCAGCTTGGGATAAGCGATGGTTAGGTCACCAGCTTGGGATAAGCGATGGTTAGGTCACCAGCTTGGGATAAAACGATGGTTAGGTCACCAGCTTGGGATAAGCGATGGTTAGGTCACCAGCTTGGGATAAGCGATGGTTAGGTCACCAGCTTGGGATAAAACGATTGTTAGGTCACCAGCTTGGGATAAGCGATAGTTAGGTCACCAGCTTTGGATAAAACGATGGTTAGGTCAGAAGTGTTAGATAAACGGATGTTAGAAGCATTATTTATTTCCTATTTTTGATGAAGATGATAAAAAAAAAGAAAAATAAGTGGTGTACTGCCTTCCCAGACTGACAGAGAATTTATCGCTAGGTTCATGCACTTGTGGTTTTCAATTCCAGGCTTGGGCTCTCGGGAGGTTGCCATCCCGTTTGGAGGAGTCTAGACCAGAGGTTCTCAAACTCTAACAGACGCATCTCTTCATTTACTTGTGGCTCGAATTTTTGGTCAGCTGTACGGTTTCGTTCATTTGATCACATCGACTTTTGACGAGCTCTGAAACACGCTTCCTTTGACCAAAAGTCTTTGAAACCTCCGGGGACCGCAAGTTTCCGCGTACCTTGATCGTTAAAGGTGACACACACATCACACAGCCAGGGGCGTAGTCATGGTGGGGGTGGGGGAGAAGTAGTTGATTCATGTCTGAGTTGGGACCGTGGGGGGGGGGGAATAATCCCCCCTCCCACTTTGCCGGCTTTTCAAATTGTCCGTTTAACAAAATAAATCTTCGAAAAGCAATTAAACATTAAA
This sequence comes from Lymnaea stagnalis, assembly GCA_964033795.1. Taxonomy (NCBI): domain Eukaryota; kingdom Metazoa; phylum Mollusca; class Gastropoda; family Lymnaeidae; genus Lymnaea; species Lymnaea stagnalis. Next base: position 2,809,219 of record CAXITT010000003.1, on the reverse strand, counting down.
TACCTAATATGTTAATTATTTCTCAATGTGACGAAACCAAAAAAAAAATAATAATAATAAAAAAAGAGAGACCAATGACGTAGACGAATAAATTGAATAATAATAATAATATCAAAATAAATGGAAACGCAAAATTTAACAAAATAAACAAGAAAAAAAAATGAAAGTAGTTTATACAGTGTTTGTTAGTTCTGTTCAAGCTCCAGTTGAGACCGCACTCATGTCAGCTGTCGCTGGCGTGCAATACTTCTTCTTCTTCTTCTATATCTTAAGGGCCCACGATCAATTTATTGATCATTTTGGCTCCTATGCATGTAGATGGGATTTGCAATGTTTCTGTTACTGGTGGTGATGAGGAAATTATGCACTAGGGGTTTGAAGGCTTGAGGCAATAGACAGGCACCCAGTGGTGCGTCTCCCGTCACTGGAGAACACAGCCTTTACCCAATAAAATTCCTATATTGTGATTGATTTTTAAAATCTAAGATCAGTCTATGCCTCAGAGAAAATACGACACACATTCAGAATGTTTAAGCTAAGCTATGCCTTGAGTCGCTGACTGCAATGATACTAAATGTAAGGAGTGAATATATATCTTCACTCACTCCTCTTGAGGTGCAGGGCTATTCACTTAAGTTATCTGAGTGGGTTTACGAAAAATAAAAAAAAAAGATGAAACTGATTCAGCTGTATAATTTTGCTTTGTTTTAGGCGCAGTAATCTGGTTTGGGAATCGTTGATTACGTGACAAGAAAAGATGTATGTGCAGTTTTGACCTCGACATTGATTGATGATTTTAACAATGTCTCGGTTTGGTCATTGCTGACTGGTGACATCCCCATCAAATTGGTTCTCACTTACCACTGACTGGTGAAATCCCCATCAAATTGGTTCTCACTTACCACTGAATGGTGACATCCCCATCAAATTGGTTCTCGCTTACCACTGACTGGTGACGTCCCCATCAAATTGGTTCTCACTTACCACTGACTGGTGACATCCCCATCAAATTGGTTCTCACTTACCACTGAATGGTGACATCCCCATCAAATTGGTTCTCACTTACCACTGACTGGTGACATCCCCATCAAATTGGTTGTCACTTACCACTGACTGGTGACGTCCCCATCAAATTGGTTCTCACTTACCACTGACTGGTGACATCCCCATCAAAGTTGGTTCTCACTAACCACTAACTGGTGACATCCTGTGGATTGTAGTGATGTTGCTTTTCATCTGTTAAGTCAAACAGATTATGACTCTCTTTCCAAACGTCCTGACACTTTTGAAGTTGTGTAGGAATTGCTGACAAAGCTGGGTTTTTTTTTTTTTTTGCGGTGTAAACACAGGACCACAATCTAATGTCTGGACAAGTTTTTAGTAACATAAAGCACAGTAGGGTTTATTTAATTGCGGAAATCTATTAATAGAACATGCTGGAATTCATTTTCGTAAATCCCATTTAAAGGCGGAAAGATATAAGTAAAACATCCGAGCGTTCCGTTTGGTCAATCTCTCTCAACAGCTGTTTGGTACCTCTGACTTAATGGGAGTGATCAAAGTGGGCATAAGCCTTAGATAAAAAATTTGTTTTACAACTATATTTTAAAGAAGCTTTTTTACAAACAATGAACTGCGTTGAATTTAGCCTTACTTACGAAAACCTTTTCTAAAAATAGTAACATTGCGTAGTGTACTGTGACGTTTTGCGTTCTTAGAAGTGACAAACCCTATTGCTACCACACACTTAAAAGTAGCAGAGTTGTGCGTGTTGGGAGTTGGGATATGTGTTGTCTCGGATTTCTATTGGGTCAGTAAATCGTTCATGCTCTCGGTATTTTCAACATTAACTAAAACAAATAGGGATGGCTAGGTTAAACTCCAACCCAGAAAATTCAGCTTTTTAGCTATCAAGTCAAGCAAATAACTAATGAAACTCATAATTCTTCCCGATATAACATGGCATTCTATGTCCTGGCACTGTAAATCAAACCAAAAAAAACCCAAAAATTGTGCGCTTTGGAGTCCGATAACGTCCAATGCGCCACTGTAAAAAACAAACATTTAAAAAACAAAAAAAAAAGACATTGAGATACACACACAAATGTTGCATGACATACAAACACATAAAACCAAACTAATTAGACAGTACATACATGGGCATCGGCTTTCATTTGTGACACCGAAGCAATGTCATCATGACCTTAGAGATTCCCTGTGACGTCCCAAACTCCGCCCTGCGTACTTCCGTTGCCATGTTATATTCACTACTTCCTGTCACATTTGTGTACCAGAAGAATCGGCCGGTAGCTGAGAGAAAATGGCGGATCTGAGAGCGACAGTGAACGAGGGAATATCCCTTGAAACATGAAGCATAAAATTTAGCAGCCATCGTCCCATTTTCGCATATTACTCCACTCAAAGGAGGACAACTCTACTTCTGCCATTAACAACTGTAACACCCCCCCCCCAAAAAAAAAAAAAACAACAACAAAAAAAACAACAAACAAACACACACTCTTTACCACAATTTAGAGTAATGAAACAAGAGTTTGCGCCTCATGGGCTTAACACAAACGTGTTACTGATCCAGATGGCGTATGACTTTATTTGCTGTTGGTGACATATTCTTCACACACATATACACACACACGTGGACACACTCAGGTACGCACTCATCCACCCGCGCTCACACACAGACACATACATAGTCATGTAAACTACTGATTAATGTCGCTTACATTTCCCTATAATATTTTAACGCATTCTTGTCGTCTCTGCCACAGCCACATGTGGTTGACTCTTCAAAGAGCATCAAACAGAGGAACACTACACACAACAATGTGTGCATGATTTGGTACTGAATAAAATAAACCCTAAAAAAAAACTTCTTCCTGTGTAAAAACTTTAAATGCATTTTTCATTATTTCATTTAATATGAATATTCTAATGTCCCAACCGCTGTTACACCACTGAATTATTTCACAAACTATTTCAGAAAATCAAAAGAAATTATTTCGCATCAATCACACGTGCCGTAGTTTTACGAATCTCATTCGGCGCAGTTATCGGGAATTTATTTCGTGAAATCAGCGGCGTCACAGTTCCCCTCGTCGTCTTGAAAAACGGGCAAGACTGATTTTTTGGGGTTTGGGTTTGGGAGGTGGTGGTGCCGACCATTTAAAAGAATGGGTTATCGTGGGCAATGAACCTATGTGCCAAGTTTCAGCTAGATCGGTGTACGGGAAGTGGGTCAATTAGCCATCCGAAGATTTTGCCCCCCACACACCCCCAGGCAGAAAGAAAGAAACACGCAAACAAAAGCGAAGTGAATATATAAAGGATTTACATTTGAAACCAAACTAACTTGATGTTTTTGTTGTTGGTTGTTGTTTTTTTTGGACTCGGCGTTTTATTTTGCGAAGAAATTTTCTGTTTAAACGTGTAAGATTAGAGGAATTCATGGCAGCTTTCATTCTTAAAATGGCTAAACACTAATTTCACCATGGTAACTTTTTAACATTAATTTTTACCATTAAGATTTGATTTGGGAGGTTAATATTTTCTCGATTCCCCCCGGATGTTGAATCGTTAAAAGTTTTGGCTGCAGGTGGTTGCATCATTGGGTTTATACCGATGTCGTCATCGACACGGATTTTAATTTTTAAAAAATCGTAACTGTTTTGAAATGGAGAGATGAAAGAAAAGAAATGGCAGAGTCAAGCCCCCAATGATAGCAAGTTTAGTTACAGGAGCTGCCCTTCACTGGGCAACTGTCCGAAATAGCCGGAAACTGCCGGAAACTTCCGGAAACTGCCGGAAACTTCTGCGTGAAATGCTTGTCAGAAGAGAGTATCTGTTACGAGTTGATCGTCTGGATAATGAATCATGCAACAACGTACAGTCAACGGTCAGCGTGCATGCGTGATTTTGATTGGAGCCAGAAAATGTTATGGTGGCAGCCCTACAACCAGCAGTAAATTGCTGTTAATAAAATAAAATAAATATATGTGTATATTTTAAAAAAATGGTAGGGAATCTTACAACGCGAGTGGAGTCAATGGTGGGTGTCTCAAAAGTTTGGTCTAGGACCGGCTCAAGGTAGCGGCAACTCGCGAAGTTGCCCGGGGCGCTGTGTGCTTAGGGCGCAATCAACGATCTTCCAAAACAGAAAAAAAAAGCATTGGACGTGAGCGTTATGGAAGAGATATAGAAAGTGCAGTAAAGAGATTTGCTGATATAGGCTAGGAAAAAAGTCATAGGTAGGCTAGTTGTTCATATTTCCCCCACGGTAGTCTAATTGTTCATATTTCCCACAGTAGGCTCATTGTTCATGCTGTCCACGGTAGGTTCATTGTTCATATATCCCAAGTTAGGCTAATTGTTCATGCTGTCCACGGTAGGTTCATTGTTCATATTGCCCACGGTAGGCTAATTGTTCATATTTCCCATGGTTGGCTAATTGTTCATGCTGTCCATGGTAGGATATTTATTATATTTCCCACGGTAGGCTAATTGTTCATGCTGTCCACGGTAGGCTAATTATTCATATTTCCCACGGTAGGCTCATTGTTCATACTGTCCACGGTAGGCTCATTGTTCATATTTCCCACGGTAGGCTAACTGTTCATACTGTCCAAGGTAGGCTCATTGTTCATATTGCCCACGGTAGGCTCATTGCTCATACTGTCCACGGTAGGCTAATTTTTCATATTTCCCACGGTAGGCTCATTGTTCATACTGTCCACGGTAGGCTCATTGTTCATAATGCCCACAGTAGACTAATTGTTCATACTGTCCAAGGTAGGCTAATTGTTCATATTTCCCACGGTAGGCTCATTGTTCATCCTGTCCAAATACAAGTTAAGAAAAAAACAATAGTATTGTTCTTTGAGTGTTAAAAATCAACCCAGGCCATAAGCTCACTACCTAATCCTTAGTTTTTCCTTGCAGAAAAGTATATGATTATTCTTAATAGGGGCGCCAAAGTTAAGTTTGCCCGGGGTGCCAACAACAGCAGGGCCGGGCCTGGTTTAAACATTATAAAAATGGATGTTTAATAAAAAAAAAATTGTTGGTTGACAAATAAAAGCGCAATTTTAAAAGTTAAATAATAAAAGCCGGTTATTGCACGTTCACAATTTTATCTTCAATTAATATTAACACCAAGAATCACACTCATAATTTCTCTGGGGAAACTAAAATTTAAAAAAAACACGAAATGACTGAACGAAAATGAAACCTTCCCAAATTTACATCTTTATATGGACCATGGTCATTTCAAGTTGAAGTCGAGGTGGTAGACCTGCAAATTTTCGTCAAACAAAATAGTTGATGACAATTTGAAGTAAAATTGACGAATATTTTATCGTGTGAACTGAGCATTAGTCATTCAATAACTTCACTTCATTATGTTGTAAGAGTAACGCTATTTACACTGTATATTATTTAGGCTGACAACTATTTACACCATTTACTATTAATATTTACACATTTTACTATTCGCTCGGTCTACTAATACTTTATTGATTATTTTTGCGCTTTATTACACGTTTTACTATGTGCTCTGTTTACTATTTACACTGTTTGCTATAAACACGAATTATTATTTACATCTTTCCACTGCTCTGTGATCTATTCCAGTGATTACATATTTTTGCCTTCGTGCGCGCCGTCCGGATCTCTCCTTGTCCTTCAGTTACCGAATTCCCGTAATTACTTGCACAATATGATGATGGTGGTGATGATGAGGCGATAGTCTGCGGTGCCAAAAAGGTCAACTGTGCAGCTAAGCAGCGCACTATCAGCCAAAAACCTGGGGGCTTTCTTGCTCATGTCTTGGCTGAATCCCAGCGGACTTTCCGCAAACACATTCAAAGCGAGCATCGCAGTGGTCCCCTCAAATGCTGTCAAAATTCTTGCGACAAAGTCATTCAAAGTAAACATCGCCGTGGCCCCCTAACATTCTATCAGCGAATTTGCAACAAACACATTAAAAGTGAACATCGCAGAGGTCCCGTCTAATGCCGCCAAAATACTTGCAACAAACTCATTCGAAGTCAACATAACAGTGGTCCCCAACAAGTTATCACCGCAATTGATTAAAAAATATTAAGTATAAAGAAACGCAGTAGTCCCGCCTCCCCACATATTATCATCTCGAGGCTTCTTGGTGGTTTTGATCAATCGCCTAAGCCCCTTAAAACGTTTAGACTTTTCGGAAGGGAAGTAAAAAAAAAAGATCATGCGTAACATAGCCATGGAGTTGTGATAGGCATAGCATTACCACGGCTCCAGGCAGACGATCCGGACTGAAGCATTTCGAGGTCGGGTGCGGTTATAATCATTGTTCTCACTATCACCTACGATTCGTTTGGTAAAGAAAATTCTGATGTAACGTTATTATAATTATTTAAAATAAAAAAATTAAAAAAAAACTATTTTTTTATTTTTGTGGTAACAAAGATCCGATTCCACTACATCCATCTTTCGAGGGAATCAGAGACGTCCTTTGAAAGAGCTTCTTTTTGTTCCTCTCAACACTACATTATATTGGTGTCTTTCGCGGTTTAAAGACAGCAATAATATTCAAAGGGGAGTAGATAGAATTTGCGACGGACACGGGCAGTTTGTTTGTTTGTTTTTGTTGGGTACTTTGCCGTCCCTAATTCACGATCACAACAAAACATACACATAAAAATGAGCCACATAAATGATATGAAGTGGATCCCACTCCTTAAATAAAAGGTGGCTGCCCTCCCGACCCCCGGACTCTTCCTCCACCTCCCCCCCTACCATTCCTACGCCAGTGATTAGGGCTTGCTTTTGTTTGCTTCGATTTCAGGACATCAAATCAAATATTCGAGACAGACATCATTGCCCGCCCCTGAGTTAAATCAATAATAAGAGAAACATCCTAGCATTTAGTACGAAACTAAATATAAGCTAAATGAAACTGCAACGTTCTCAGGGTATCGATGTAATTACTAATTTTGTGGGATTTTTATCGTAGCAGCGTTGGGTATGATCTTGTTCCTTTTTACAATGCATATTCCCTGTCATGTGCTCACTGATCTTAAGAAGTAGAGTAGAAAAATAATTCTTTAGGACCCGAAACGGAAGGATGTCTAAGATCAGAGGCGTGAGTAAGGGAGAAGAAGGGGACAAATGTCTAAGTGCACCAACCTGGGAGGGGGGGGGGTAGGGTGCCAATATGAGCTTTGATGATATTAAAATTTTGTTGTTCGAAAAAATTGGGTTTCAGAGTTTAAAAAAAAAGTGTGTTGGGGGTGGGGGAAAACTGAATCGTCACTTCCGGCACCAAACACTAAAGGCACTAAAAATTAGTACCAACCATCAACCAGCTGCACTCACGCTAGTACCAACCATCAACCAGCTGCACTCACGATCGAACCAACCATCAACCAGATTCACTCACGCTAGTACCAACCATCAACCAGCTGCACTCACGCTAGTACCAACCATCAACCAGCTGCACTCACGCTCGTACCAACCATCAACCAGCTGCACTCACGCTCGCACCAACCATCAACCAGCTGCACTCACGCTCGTACCAACCATCAACCAGCTCCACTAACACATTACATTGTGGATCTGCTTCAGCCGTGTGATGCTTATGGGTTAGGGTTATTAGCTGTTAGTGTTATTAAGCCTTCCATTTTAACCCATTCTTATGGGTTAGGGTTATTAGCTGTTAGTGTTATTAAGCCTTCCATTTTAACCCATTCTTATGGGTTAGGGTTATTAGCTGTTAGTGTTATTAAGCCTTCCATTTTAACCCGTTCTTATGGGTTAGGGTTATTAGCTGTTAGTGTTATTAAGCCTTCCATTTTAACCCGTTCTTATGGGTTAGGGTTATTAGCTGTTAGTGTTATTAAGCCTTCCATTTTAACCCGTTCTTCATCACGACTTGTTTTAAACTTGCTGTTGATTTTTTTTTTTTCACTTTTCCCGTTGGGTTAAGCACATTTATAGTTTTCGAGAGATAATTCATGATGTCTTCCTCAGACATGGACTTGACGTAAGCGGGTCTCAAAATACCAGGACCTAGGATACGGACAAAGTAAATTGCCCCCCCCCCCCCCCCCCCCCCCCTGAAACGTCCTATTTAAAAAAATCATGCCATTTGAAATTTAATTGTAACTGGTTGTGCCATGCTGCACAGACAGTTAAAGAAATACATGGCTACCAATGACATATTAACTAGGAATATTACTGGGAATTTTAAGAAATGCGTGTCCAGTAGGTAAGGGGCAGCTAAAATGATACAATCAATCAAGTACTTGGGCAATAATTTCCCTTTGTTTTTAATGTGTGTTTTTATTTTTATTTTTTTTTTCATTAATTTATTTTTATTTTATTTATTTTTCATTATTTTAGCAAAAATTTTGAAGATATTTTGAGCATTCAGGCGCCAGTTAAAAATATCCATTGCGTTAAAGTGGCTTCGCGTGTTGGTGTATTCAGCATGCCAATTGGACTTTTACAATGAACCCATGTCAATTTGAATTCTACAGTGAACCCATGCCACTAGGACTTTTACTGTGGACCCATGTCAATAGGACTTTTACTGTGGACCCATGCCAGTAGGACTTTTACTGTGGACCCATGCCAGTAGGACTTTTACTGTGGACCCATGCCAGTAGGACTTTTACTGTGGACCCATGCCAGTAGGACTTTTACTGTGGACCCATGCCAGTAGGACTTTTACTGTGGACCCATGCCAGTAGGACTTTTACTGTGGACCCATGCCAGTAGGACTTTTACTGTGGACCCATGCCAGTAGGACTTTTACTGTGGACCCATGCCAGTAGGACTTTTACTGTGGACCCATGCCAGTAGGACTTTTACTGTGGACCCATGCCAGTAGGACTTTTACTGTGGACCCATGCCAGTAGGACTTTTACTGTGGACCCATGCCAGTAGAACTTTTACTGTGGACCCATGCCCGTAGGACTTTTACTGTGGACCCATGCCAGTAGGACTTTTACTGTGGACCCATGCCAGTAGGACTTTTACTGTGGACCCATGCCAGTAGGACTTTTATCGAGGACCAGCTAACAGAAAACCCAGTTAGCTACAGAGCCGGACCCGAAATGTCGTTTCATTGCGAAATGTCATCCAAGTAGTGAAGTTTTGTGTTTTTTCTTCCCATTCTTCAGTTGTACCCGGTCTCCCCACGAACTCCTTGGCTGAGACAGGGGGGAGGGGACTCGTGCCATTATTGATTTCTATTATGGCAACGTTGACATGAGCCAATCTGTGGCTCTTCAGGAGGTCTTCCACTTTTCCTTTAAGGGTCTTCAAAATGCCTTGACAGACAATTTTTTTTTTTCGTTCTACTTTTAATACTATCTATCTTTTATTAAGAAGTGGTTAACAATTTTCAGGACGTAGGGATGTATGTCTATTTCTAGATATTTAAGATCCCGAGAAATACAATAACATTTTAATTCCCTGTAATAAACACGAGTTTTTTTTTCTCTTCAAAATGAGCAACTTATTGAGAGACCGCCATTGTCTGGCGGGCTGTAGACAGTCTATTCTGTATATTTGTCTTCGCAACTGCTTAGAGTTTGTCTTGGAGTATGATTATATTTCTGGCAAAGTCGATTCCGATTGGTTTTGAGATCCTTACATGAAGGGACGGGGTTGTAAAACATGTAACTGTAATTGTTTTAATTTGTTTAATAGCGAATGATTGCTCCCAGACCGTCTCCCCAATACATTATGGTGGAGTATTCGTTGTCACATAAATGACTTCTCCAATAGCGCCGTCTCAGTGCCTTATAATGATGTATTCGAAGTCACATATATGATTTCTACTCCAACACCAACTAAAACATTAGACTCCAATGAAGGAGAATTGCTTTTTGGAGAATACAGTGTACAACACAGTTCTCTGCATTCCCTTTTCACTTCAGAACTAAAATCCAGTTAAAACCTTGTAGCAAAGGGGTTAAGGAGAAGCTGTTGTTTCTAGCTAAAATATTCATGGCTCGTCGGACCGTGAAAATAACCAGCGCATTTATAACACAAATACAAAATAATACTTTGAAAAAGACAGTTAAAGGTTTCAAATTGATATAAAAATATAATATCTTCCCTTGAGGGCATATTTTCGAAAGGCTCAACTGTGTTTACATGAACGCATGACCTAATCGTTGGGAATAGGGTGATATCTATTTAAGCGCATGCTTAAAATCTCTTCCTTTCTCTGTTATTCGATCAACTTTTCCCACATTGTGGGTCTTTAAGCAGCGTTTGATTTTGATTTTTCAAATATATATATGTATATTTATATATATATATTTATATATATATATATATATATATATATATATATATATATATATACACACACACGATTTATATATCCCCATATATTTTTTTTTCTCTGTTATTCGTTCAACTTTTTCCACATTGTGTGTGTTTATGCAGAGTGTGTTTTTTATTTTTTAAATATATATATATATATATATATATATATATATATATATATATATATATATATATATATATATATATATATATGCACACACACGATTTATGAATCCCCATCAATTTGTTTCTAACAACAAATCTCACTATCAATGGTTTTTTTTAAATGCACACACACGATTTATGAATCCCCATCAACTTGTTTCTAACAACAAATCTCACTATCAATGGTTTTTTTTTAAAGAATGACATTAGAAATAAAAATGTTTGATCCAATGTTGATAAATTGTATTTTTACGAATCAAATCCGTAAATATATTATTTTTTTTTCTTAAAGAAATATTTGATGTCAATAAAATTGTCATCGCCCTGAAATTAAATCCAGTTCCAAACAAGAGTCAGGGGTGGGGGGGGGGGAGGTATCCTCCCAACCCCCCTCCCACTAGTGATGGGGTTCATTCAAAATGTAAGCATATTCTTTTTTTTTTTCCAACTTACAAATCAGACTGGCAAAAAGAACAAGAGAAGATAGCTTTATGGCTTGGAGTTAGCTCTTGCACTGAGGATACTTAGACCTGTTTATTGTTTGGTTGTATGGCTGTGTGCTTCTGTGTTTGAATCTTTGTATGGTTGCATACTTGTAGCCAACAGCTTCAATGCGGCTTGTTATTTATTATTCACTTAAAACACTCGTTGTAAGTCTCTTGGCGACATGTTCACAATCAATATTCAAAAACCATGTAATCACTTAAGATCTTCTATATAAATTCGGCTTCTGGTGTGTCCTGCTTCCTCTTCGAAACCGCACTCCCTCCAACTCCACATGTTTTATATGAATAGTACTGAGTGAAAACAAGGCTGTCGTGCTTGACTTGTAAACTCGAGTAGATTTAAAAAGGGGGAGGTGGCGACTATTATATTAATAAAGTGTCACGGATGTGGTTTAGGACCGTCCGTAGACCCGTGGTTTAAAGGCCGGCAGGTAGGATGTAGGACTGAGGGTCCGCCTATAGTTTAAAGGCCGGCCGGAAGGATGTAGGACTGACGGTAGGCCTGTTGTTTAACGGCCGCAGGTAGAATAGAGGACTGACGTTAGGCCTATTGTTTAAAGGCTGGCATGTAACCGTATTGCTGTCTGGAGGCCTATTTCTCAAAATACCCGGACCCGGTGTGAAAATAAATGCACCCGGATAAGCCCTAGTACAAATTATGTTTATGAAGTCTACGACTAAGGAAAATGTGGATTAAAACATCTAATGTTATTTTTTTTTTTTTTTAATTAAATGTTAAGAAATGTCAGACAGATAAAAGAGTAGCTCGAAAGTAAAATTGACCAATAATTGGTTGGAGGTGGATAGTATTATCTACAGTCAGTTATATTTCAAACAAAATAAATGTCACAGCCACGTTTGATAAATGACTAGTGTCACGAAGAGCAATAAGTGAAATACCCATCACCTGAGACTTCGTCCATCACCTGAGACTTCGTCCATCACCTGAGACTTCGTCCATCACCTGAGACTTCGTCCATCATCTGAGACTTCGTCCATCATCTGAGACTTCGTCCATCATCTGAGGCTTCGTCCATCATCTGAGGCTTCGTCCATCATCTGAGACTTCGTCCATCACCCGAGACTTCGTCCATCACCTGAGACCTCGTCCATCATCTGAGACTTCGTCCATCACCTGAGACTTCGTCCATCACCTGAGACTTCGTCCATCACCTGAGACCTCGTCCATCATCTGAAACTGCGTCCATCACCTGAGACTTCGTCCATCACCTGAGACTTCGTCCATCACCTGAAACTGCGTCCATCACCTGAGACCTCGTCTATTACCCGAGACTTCGTCAATCCCCTGATACCTCGTTTATCACATGAGACCTCATCTATCACCTGAGATCTGTCTACCTTGAATGTTCGTCCTAGGTTTAAATCTACACAAGAATTTTAATGATTATTCTTTATTTCTAATTTTAGTCATGATCTCCTCCCAGGTGAGTGAGCGGGTCTATAATCATCAACAGGTTATGTGAAATTACATATAATCATCAAAAGGGTGTGTGAAATTAGATGCAATCATCAACAGGGGTTTGTTAAATTAGATATAATCACCTAAAGGGTTTTGAAATTACATATAATCATCAACAGGGGTGTGCGATATTAGGTATAATCATCAACAATGATGTGAAATTAGGTATAATCATCAACAGGAGTGTGAAATTAGGTATAATCACAACAGGTTTTTACACTTGTGTGTGTACTTAGTTATAATCCTCAAAGGACGAGTACACAGGTATAATCATCAACTGTCAGTACCGGAGATGAGCGCCACGCACCCGACTAGATATTTTTGTCCATTGATTATGTAAGCACATTGCTAATTAATGCCCATTCCCGTTGTATTTCACCCCCTCGTGCTGTCACCCACCTTCACCCTGCACCGCTGAGCCCCCCCCCTCCCCTTCTCCTCCCTGACAACTCGTCTGACGCCTACCTCTCCTCAACCACCACTGTGACACCTAGTCCCCGTCCCTCCCTCCTCCCCAACCCACCCACCCACCTCCTCCCCGACCTCCCCACCGTTTGTCCCGTCCACGGCCACAGGCGGTTTTAAGTTCTAGTTGGTATGGCTGGATTTAGAACGACCGCGCCGAGGCGAGTGTGCCGGTGTGAGCGGCATGCAGAGAGAGAGAGAGAGAGAGAGAGAGAGCGCGGGGGCTGCTTCTGGCCGCGCCGGGAGTTTTCTAACACAGTTTCGGTAGCGACTTCGGTCTTGTTCTTTAATCAGACACCGGTTTTCCAACTGTCGTCTATCAGTTTGGAGCCGGGCCGTTTCTTACTTGTTTTCCCCTCTTCAAATAGCCCCCCCCCCCCAACTAAGACCCCCCTCCCATCCAACTCTCCACAAAAGAATATCAGGATATTCCTGTACAGATGTTGGATACACTTGGATGGCATCCATCCCTTGTTAGTGTCCACGGATTACGTTTGTGACACGCTGAGGCTGCGCCGAGGAAGTGTTCAGAGTTTCATCATTAGCTTGTGGGTCTTCGCTGAGGAATACACCTCGGTGTGAGCTCGGGGGTGAGATCTTCTTTCACGCTCGGATTATTATATGCTGTTCCACGGATGCAGCGGTGCGGAAATCGCATCTGCAACCACCGAAGGAGTGTAAGGAGGTCTATTGTGTTTCTCTTAAAGGGATTTATATTTTGATAAATTCTGAAGGGGGAAAATCGTTTGATTTACCCGAGGTGTGTTTTGGAGGCGCGTATTTCTCCGCACCTGGTAAGATATTGTGTGTAGCGTAATTTGTCGTGCCCGTCGAAGCGTGAGCAAGGTGTGTGAGTGTGCGTGGTATGTGCTGTGTGTTGAACTCGTTGGTTGCACTAACGGTAGGCAGTGAAAATGAGACGTAAGTATTTAGAGTTTTTAAAAAACAACAACAAAGTTCCTTTTTTTTCCCTCCTTAGGTATTGGGTATACGTCTTCAATGTATGCTTTACTTAACTATAGATTGCATTATAAAATGCGATTCAACAGGTTAGTCCGACCACTGACAGCTCTAAATGCTGATCTGGTGGTCAATTCCTGCAAAGCTCCAATGGACACAGTTTTGAAATGATGTATATAAATATATATATATATATATATATATATATATATTTACAGAGAGAGAGAGAGAGAGAGAGAGAGAGAGAGAGAGAGAGAGAGAGAGAGAGAGAGAGAGAGAGAGAGATTAAAGAGACTGCCATCTCATCTATGGGGTTTTTTCTATAAAATATATATATTGGTGGTCAATTCCTGCAAAGCTCCAATGGACACAGTTTTGAAATGATGTATATAAATATATATATATATATATATATATATATATATTTACAGAGAGAGAGAGAGAGAGAGAGAGAGAAAGAGAGAGAGAGAGCGATTAATGATACTGCCATCTCAACTATGGGGATTTTGCTATAAAATAGATATATGCATGGGCAAGTGTCCACGTCGTGACGTCATATGCTAGACCTTCAGATCAATAAAATTCCCCCGGATGAGCTCTGACCATTCGCTGGTGTAAGTTACACACGAAACTGATCTGTCGTGGAAACAAAATGTTACACAACATATTCAGGGGCTGAGCTTGGAAGTTAGGCCACAGGGAGGGCGTCATAAACCAAGGCTAAAGGAAGGGCGTCATAAACCAAGGCTAGAGGAAGGGCGTCATTACACTAGGCTAGATGGAGGGCGTCGTTAAACCAGGCGGTTAAGCTGAAGGTTACTACTAGGGGTATGAGCCCCCAGTGTTACGTAACTGTACAAGGGGGATGATTTAATCTACTATTCAACTAGTTTTAGTTTTACACTCAATGGCACCCATCCTCTCTCTCTCTCTCTCTCTCTCTCTCTCCCTCTCTCTCTCTCCCGCACACTCCTAGTAATTCTCTTATTATATGACTATAGGAACACGGATGGTTCAGCCCACGAATATTAATATTTGATTTCAAGTAAAATACAAGTAAATTAAATACACACATAATAGTACATATAAATGTGAACAACAGCGTATACTGAATAGTACTAATTGCTATGTACCGGTACTAAGTTACGACTGGCTGGTTATCTAGTACTCGTCCTCCGGTCAGGCCCAAATTACACACACACAGCAATAGTCTGCTAGCCCCCTATCTTGCACGGTCACTCGTACTGCGGACGTAACAGGTCGAGACTCAAACGGCTTGGCACCCACGGTCCGATTTGCTGGCGGGAGTCCAGGGTTATCCCCCGTAAGTCCCTATCTACACTTGAATTCTTTATGGAGGATGTCAGCGACAGTATGGCCACTAACCGACTGACTCCAACTGCACTATACCAGCCTGCCCAACGCTAGACTAGACTGACCTGGACTCGACTGGCTAGAAATTAGAAAAATGGAATGCAACACAGAAGACATAACTAAGACATTCGAATCACATCATTAATCATTAATCATAAGCTAACAAACAATACTAACATTTCTTAATCAAATCTTACGCATGAATTTCTTTTATGTGAATCTACAAACAAACATGCAAATTAAAGATAAAAACCTTGCCAATAATGAATGAACAAACTTCATCAAACAACTATAGAAAGCCAGTCTGTCCACCAACAAAAAGAGGGCGAGAACTGTTGGGCCCGGCCTTATATAGTATAAACCAGGCTAGAGGGGGAGGTCATTATTAAACCAGGCTAGATAGCGGGCGTCATTAAACCAGGCTAGATGAAGGGTGTCACTAAACCAGACATGTTGGGGGCGTCATTAAACCAGCTAAAGGAAGGGCGTCATTAAACCAGACTAGCGGGCGTCATTAAACCAGGCCGAAATCGAATTCAAACCAAATTTTACTTTTTCGGCCAAAACATAAGCTAGGTCAAAAGAGATTAAATTTCAACTTTCGGTGCCGAAATCGAAGCCGAAATTCGGTAGGTCTCTTCTTTATGTAATACATAAATAATTATCCTATTTTGCTAATAAAGTCTATTAACATTTTATTGCGCTGATTTATCTGCAAACATGTTTATGTCATGTTTTCAATACTTGTCTTCACTGAGACAAAATCGGTGCAAATTAATAAAAATCGTAAAAACATCATGAAGTACACACGGTCTCCCAGCACTCACACGGTCTCCAAGCGCTCACACGGTCTCCCAGCACTCACACTATCTCCCAGGACTCACAAGGTCTCCCTGCACTAACACGGTCTCCCAGCACTCACACGGTCTCCCTGCAATCACAAGGTCTTCCACGCTATCTTCCAGCGCTAACAAGGTATCACAGCACTCGCACTATCTCCCAGCCCACACAAGGTCTGCCAGGTTGCCTTTAAACCTTACAAGTTTTTCTCGGCGTCGACTTAGTCAAAAACAATCTGACCTTCCTGTGCCTGGCAGGTCTTAATTTTTGTAATCTTCAAGACCAACTTCATCCTTTCAATCTGCTTCTCCTCCAAAAAAAGGAAAGTCCAAAACTGAAAATCAAGTTGTAAATATGCCAGTATGTCGCCTGAGGTGTTTGCAAGAATTGTCTATACAGGTTGAATCTATTAAGAGTTATTTTTTTGTTCCTATTAGGAAGTTAATTGGTCTTTTTAAAATCTTTTATATTAACTTTGCATTTGTTTGTGACTGGCAGAGCGGCAAATCTTCGGACGGCTAATTGATCCACTTTCCGTCAAGCGATCGAGCTGAAACTGAAACACAGCCTTGTTGACCGTGACGACACATACTATCAAACTTTCCCCAATAACCCGTTCATCCTGTTTATCAAGGAGAAGATAAAATAAAATCCCGGATTACTGCGCTTTATGAGGTTCTTTTTTTTTTTTGTAAAAGCGCAAGCGTGTTTGATGCGTAATATCTTCTTTTTTTCTGAAATTGTTGGTGAAATCAATCTGTGTAAAAGCGAGTGGGTCATTAATTTAGTATTATAGTTCAGGGGCGTGAAAAAAGGGGCGTCTTGCGAGCCTTAAAAAGTGCGTTACTTGTATGCATATTTTGTCAAATTTTCACCCCCATTTTCCATTGCTCGATATTACAACCTATACAGGCTTAGTGTGAAACACTTTGTTTTTAGGGTTGTTGAATTTCTTTTGCTTTTTCATAAAGTTAATTTTACTCGAATCGTGTTGTGACATGAATAGGTTTACGAAGACGAGCGTAGACAAGGGTGTCTTTATGTTAGATACCAACCGAAAGGGATTTTATGATTTCGGCCGAAACCGAATCTAGGCCGAAAGTTAAAAATGTCTTTCGGCCGAAACCGAAGCAAAAAACAAAAAACTGAACGAGACTTTCGGCCAAAATTGAATCCGAACCCAAAATCTAAACGAGACTTTCGGCCGTAACCGAAGTCGAAAGCGAAATATTTAAATATTTTTAAATTCGTTTACGCATACACTCTGCATACATCGAAAAATGATGAAGAAAGTATCAATACTTACATTATTTTTATAAATCAATGTTTTCATTCTTTTTATAAACGTATATTTATATTCTTTTCATAAAAGATGAAATTATCATAAATGTTAACAAATAAACATTTTATGAATACTTTGGCTTTACCACTTTAATTTAAAAGTAATTTAATTCGTTACAAATCTATTTTAAAGAAGAATGGTAAGAGAAAATTTGGATGGGGTGGGGAGGGGGGTCGTGCAAAATTGACCCTTCAGTGCCCTTTGCTTTTATACTATAATTACAACGTTATCGAGACATATATCTTCAATAATTATTGTGGTTCTAAGAGAGCCAATTGTCACCAAAAACCACTTAGTAAGGCTATAAATATATCATCACAATGTTTCGCGGTTATTGTCATACTAATGCTTTGTGTTTTCATAAATAGCTGACAAGCTATCCCTGTACGAATATTTAGCCTAGTACCAACACACTAGTCTTTCTGGGCTAGTGACGTAATTATTTCGTTCGATGACTAACCTCCCTAACCCCCATTAGTGGGGGGAGAGGGGGGGGGGTATTTTTTAACTGGGTCTCTAAAAACTGTTGTTCTGACGGGTCTCAACGGAGAATCGCAAAAGACATCTAAATTTGTCGCCAAAATCATACAAGTCAACAGGTCTGCAGAAGGTCTGCCACATAATTATTATACGAACCCGTGATTCATGGCACACGCGTGTTATTTCGTCAATAACAATGTTTAAGAGCATGATTATGATGGATTTAAAAAAAATGAATGAATTGAAAAAGCCAAAGTTTCCTTAATTTAACAAAAAAAGATAAAACTAAAATAATAATAGAAATATTGCTATTCCATAGAATTATTCATATTATTAACCTTTGACTATGGCAACATTGATGAGCATGTTAATGATAAATCAAAATGACTTTTACAAATGAATGAATTGAATAAACTTGGGTTCCAAATTTTATTTTTTTAAAAAAAAAAATCAAACAAAAATAAAGATATAAATATTACCATTCCATTATTTTTTCTTCATCAAAACTGTTTACATTTGTCTAGGCCTAATTGAAATTTAATTTTTGGAAATAAGGGACAAGTAGGTCATTATGGAGCTGTGGGCAGTTTTTGCTGAGTATTGGTCATATAACATACGATGACAACAAGACGTCGAGCAATAATGGATATCGGATTGTCGGCCCAGAGACAGACAGACAGTCTGACTTATGGCAGATAATTGAAAACCTCAATCAATATCGATAAGATAGCCGAAAGTCTCAATCACTTTCGGGCAAAACCGAAATAAAACCGAAAGTTAACGTTTCTGTTTCTATCGAAACCGAAATTAAACCGAAAGATAATTTTCTTGTTTCGGCCGAAACATAAACTACGTCAAAAGAGATTAAATTGCAACTTTAGCCGGCCGAAACCGAAGCCGAAATTCGGCAGGTCTCTACTTTATGCCATACATAAGTATTGAGCATATATTGCTAATTAGGTCTATAAACATTTTTTTGCGCTGATTTAGCTGCAAACATGTTTATGTTATGTTTTTAATACTTGTCTTTAGGGAGACAGAAACGGTGCAAAGTGATAAAGATAGTGAAACCATCGGGAAGAGTACCAAAAATGTTTTATTTTTTACTGACTTGATCAGTTTCAGTGTCACAATTAGGTCATTCGTAAATCCAGAAAGAGGCCAATGTTATGAATTGATGCAGATCTCCTCGTCGATCTGTAGCGGCCTCAAACATTTTTAGCATCCGATTTAAAAAAATGTAACGATGCTGTATCGGCATTGTAGTTCAACCAAGAACACAAGTTACTAAGATAAGAGTCAGTGACCTTTTGTGGGTGGGGGGGGGGGTTCGCACACATTTCAGAATCAAACTGGAATTCATACCATCTCCTCAAACATTTTTAGCATCCGATTTAAAAAAATGTAACGATGCTGTATCGGCATTGTAGTTCAACCAAGAACACAAGTTACTAAGATAAGAGTCAGTGACCTTTTGTGGGTGGGGGGGGGGGGTTCGCACTCACTTCAGAATCAAACTGGAATTCATACCATCATGCTAAGATGTTGTGTTGGTGTTGTAATTGGTTTCATTCCATCTTTGTATTTGATGATGCCAGCCATTCTCATATGAACACTTATGTTGTTGTTGCTTTCCTCATTAATTTTTTTTTTTTAATACACTCAAGTCGTAAATGTTTTCTGCGCATGTTAGTTTTCGAAAAGACCGGAACTGGCAATTTGTAATAAAATATACAATTGTGTCCATAAGGCTGCGTGCCTTAACGTGTATTTAGCACCAACAGATATAGTGCACCGTTATTTTTCTGCCAGAAAAAATGGCATCTAATTATCCTTTTAACACATAGGTCAAGGTCACTCAGTGAGCACAACACGCCAAGAGTTGAGTGGATGACAAGAAATCAATCATTCTTCGATCATCTGTTTTAAATGGTTCCTACAATTCACCTTCTGTTATGTTTTATTTACATGCGATAGTGCATGATCGATATTACAGTTGGGTTATTTCAAGTTCAGGTGTGTGTCGTGCTCAATCTGTTGTTGCAGATTGTAGAACTTCCTTACATTTATTCTGCTGTTGCAGATTGTAGAACTTCCTTAAATTTATTCAGTTGTTGCAGATTGTAGAACGTCCTTACATTTATTCTGTTGTAGCAGATTGTAGAGGTTCCTTACATTTATTCTGCTGTTGCAGATTGTAGAACGTCCTTAAATTTATTCTGCTGTTGCAGATTGTAGAACTTCCTTAAATTTATTCTGCTGTTGCAGATTGTAGAACTTCCTTTAATTTATTCTGCTGTTGCAGATTGTAGAACTTCCTTAAATTTATTCGTTTGTTGGAGATAGTAGAACTTCCTGAAACATATCAAGCTCTAATCCTAAAAATATGGAATTTTAAACTCATCCGTGTTCTTGGTTTATTAAAAAGTTTCTACCAAAAAATGCACTTATTTATCCAGGGTTTCTTATGTCTTTTATATTATTTACTTATACCATACGAAGGCAGACATTTCCTTTTACGATGTCTCGAAGTTAAGAATAAAACTATGGTCGTTATCACACTGTGACACTGTGACACTGTGACACCTATGACACTGTGACACCGTGATACTGTGACTCCCATGACACTGTGACACTTATGACACATATGACACTGTGACACCTTGACACCTATGACACTGTGACAATGTGACACTGTGACACCTATCACACTGTGACATCTATCAAACTGTAACACCGTGACACTGTGACACCGTGACACTGTGACACCTATGACACTGTGACACTTATGACACCTATGACACTGTGACAATTATAACACCTATGACACTGTGAAACCTATGACACTGTGACACCGTGACACTGTGACACTGTGACACCTTTGACACTGTGACACTGTGAAACCTGTGACACCTATGACAATGTGAAACTGTGACACCTATGACACTATGACACTGTGACACCTAGGATACTGTGATACCGTTACACTGACACACTGCGACACTGTGACACCTAGGATACTGTGATACCGTTACACTGACACCCTGCGACACTGTGACACTGTGAAACTGTGAACCGATGACACTGAGACACTTTGACACCTATGACACTGTGACACCGTGACACTGTGACACCAATGACATATATGACACTGTGACACCTTGACACCATGATACCGTGACACTGTGATACCTATGACACTGTGACACTGTGACACCTATGATACTGTGACACTGTGACACTGTCACTCCTATGAAACCTATGACACTGTGACACTGTGACATCTATGACACTGTAACACTGTGACACCTGTGACACCTAATACACCGTGACACTGTGAAACTTGTGACACATATGACACTGTGTCAGCTATGACACTGTGACACCTACGATACTGTGACAAATTGACACCTATGACACTGTGACTCCGTGACACCGTGACACTGTGACACCTATGACACTGTAACAACTTTGACACCTGGGAACCTATGGCAATGTGACACTGTGACACCAATGACAGTATGACACTGTGACACCTAGGATACTGTGATACCGTTACACTGACACACTGCGACACTGTGACACCGTGACACTGTGACATTCATGACACTGCAACACTGTGACGCCATGTCACCTTGACACATATGACACTGGGACACCTATGACACTGTGACACCGTGACACCTATGAAACTGTGTCACTGTGACATCTTGACACCGTGACACTGTGACATTGTGACACCTAATGACACCGTGGCACTGTGACACTGTGACACATATGACACTATGACACAGTGACACCTATGACACTGTGACATCTTGACACCGTGACACTGTGACATTGTGACACCTATGATACTGTGACACCTATGATACTGTGCCACTGTGACACCTTATGACACCGTGACACTGTGACACCTATGACACTGCAACACCTGTGACACCTATGACACTATGACACTGTGACGCCTATGACACTGTGACACATATGTCTAACAGTAGTCCTGGAATGAAACCCACCCCAAGAAAGTTAATGGTGTAAATAATTCAGGGTATGCAAATGTGACAATTCTTTAGTTTTTTTGCGTAAGCATTGTGTCAAGAGGTCGGGGGATGTCAAGGCTAATTTCAATCAATACCCACGTATGTTGTTTCGGGTTGGCTTTTGCTTGGTGTTGTCGGCTGACCTCTGTATGTTGGCCATTGATATGAATTAAACTGACCACAAGTTGGCAAACTGTCCACAATAAGCCCCCCCCCCCCCTTTTTTCTTTAAAAAAAAATTGAATTAAAATGAACCACTGAATGAGTACGGTATACAAGGGAATTACGGCACACAGCCACATTCAATTCTTACACGCACTAACGCAAACATTAGTCACAGTGCATTGCATAGGCTTCATAAGATGGGACCTGGTGGGACCTTGTGGGATCTGATGGGACTATCTCAAACAACCAAGAATCGTAGCCATTTATAATTTATATCACATAACCAAATACCGGACCCATTTATAATATCATATAACCAAAATATATGTCATATTGATAAATAGCGTTGCTATTCATAGCTCGTTCAACCATATTTTCCACTTTTGTCTAATGAACTCGCAGTCCACTGACGTCCACTGTATATAAACATACTCCCTTCCAGCCAGGGCAGTTACACTCTCCCCCCTCCCCCCAACCCAAACCTATTCACTTTCCTGTTTTTTACAGACACCATTTTCCCGGGCTTGGCTTCGCTGACAGAGATCAATCCATCACTTATCTAAATGAACTTTGCGCCCTGATTATCAGTGAAGAGCAATAAAATATGTTCAACTCACTGCCCGGACCAGGGCGGCGATCAGCTCACCTAATTCTTATCACTGGGCGGTTCCAAACAAGGGCCACAATCCCAAACAAGGGCCACAATCCCATACATTTACCTAAAAGCTTTGCTCGTCCACATTTTTCTTTCGTTTCGTGTTTTAAAAAAAATCCCGTTGTGGTAAAAATAGATTTCCAGGCATCAGCAGCTGCGAGAAGGCTTGGGGTTGGGGGTCATTTGACCCCTGGCCACGAATGGTGACATCAACATAGATAGTGGGAGTGAATGTCTCTCTCTCTCACTCTCTTTCTCTCTCTCTCTCTCTCTCTGTCCCTCTCTCTGTCCCTCTCTCTGTCACACACACTCTCTCTCAGTCTGTCTCTCTTTCTCTCACTCCTCTCTCCCCCCTCCCAAGCTCTCCCCTCTCCACTCTCCCCCCTCTCTATTTATGTATCAATGTATAAAATACTTAGCTGAATTATAAATGGAAATATATGGCACGTAAATGTTTTCCGTCACTAAAAGCTTGCGAGAACTATCCATTCATTTGTACACAGGTCAACAGTCCGTCGGTTGTAGACTAAGCATTTCAAGAAGAAGTCAAAGTAGAAGGTCGACCATTTTGTTTTTAGAGTTATCAATCATTTTAACTGGGCTTCATTTTTTTGTTTTTTTTAAAATAATTTTTTTGTGTTGTTGTTGAGAGGAGTGATGATTCTTCTACGGGTAGGAAGGACTTTTGTATATTTTAAAATCAAACTGATCTACCACCGAACAAATAAAACCTTATTCCCATGACGGCGAACTGCGTATATTTGTTTAAAAGTACTTACTGTGCCTTCATTGCAAGTGGCAACTTTGTAACAATGTATTTCAATCCATAAAATGGGCATTTAACTGGTTATAGTTGGGCATTTTTTACAATCCAGGTTTGTAGTTCAGAGTTGTCCTAACTGCCACATTTGGCGGACAGGCGGATAGGTTTTCAATTGCACCAGGGACCGGTGTCAAATTACATTCTTTAAAAATCGTATCATTTGACCCACATTGTGCCACAAAGTGCTGTTTTATACGTCATCAGCAAATTCGAGAGTAGTCTACTAATACCATTTAATGCTTGCCCGGGCCTCTACTCAATACTAACATTTAATGCTTGCCCGGGCCTCTACTCAATACTAACATTTAATGCTTGCCCAGGCCTCTACTCATTACTAACATTTAATGCTTGCCCGGGCCTCTACTCATTACTAACATTTAATGCTTGCCCGGGCCTCTACTCAATACTAACATTTAATGCTTGCCCAGGCCTCTACTCATTACTAACATTTAATGCTTGCCCAGGCTTCTACTCATTACTAACATTTAATGCTTGCCCGGGCCTCTACTCAATACTAACATTTAATGCTTGCCCAGGCCTCTACTCATTACTAACATTTAATGCTTGCCCGGGCCTCTACTCATTACTAACATTTAATGCTTGCC
>CAXITT010000003.1:2759148-2784889 GCA_964033795.1 Lymnaea stagnalis | reverse complement strand
TTACTAACAGTTAATGCGTGCCCGAGACTCTACACATTACTAACATTTAATGCTTGCCTCGGCCTCTACTCATTACTAACATTTAATGCTTGCCTGGGCCTCTACTCAATACTAACAGTTAATGCTTGCCCGGGCCGCTACTCAATACTAACATTTAATGCTTGCCCGGGCCTCTACTAAATACTACATTTAATGCTAGTCGAGGCCTCTACTTACTAGTACCATTTAATGCTGGCCGAAGCCTCTAATAATACCATTTAATGCTTGCCCAGGCTTCTACTCATTACTAACATTTAATGCTTGCCCGGGCCTCTACTAAATACTACCATTTAATGCTAGTCGAGGTCTCTACTTACTAGTACCATTCAATGCTGGCCGAAGCCTCTATTAATACCATTTAAAGCTTGCCCAGGCCTCTACCAAATAATACCATTTAATGCTAGTCGAGGCCTCTACTAAATACTACCATTTAATGCTTGCCCAGGTCTCTACTAAACACTACCATTTAATGCTAGTCGAGGCCTCTACTAAAAACTACCATTTAATGCTTGCCCAGGTCTCTACTAAACACTACCATTTAATGCTAGTCGAGGCCTCTACTAAATACTACCATTTAATGCTAGTCGAGGCCTCTACTAAAAACTACCATTTAATGCTTGCCCACGTCTCTACTAAACACTACCATTTAATGCTAGTCGAGGCCTCTACTAAATACTACCATTTAATGCTAGTCGAGGCCTCTACTAAAAACTACCATTTAATGCTTGCCCAGGCCTCTACTAAATACTACCATTTAATGCTGGCTGAAGCCTCTACTAAAACCATTTAATGCTAGCCGAGGCTTCTACTAACTAATACCATATTATGCTTGCCGAGGCTTCTACTAAATAATACCATTTTATGCTAGCCGAGGTTTCTACTAAATAATACCATTTTATGCTAGCCGAGGCATCTACTAAATAATACCATTTTATGCTTGCCGAGGCTTCTACTAAATAATACCATTTTATGCTTGCCGAGGCATCTACTAAATAATACCATTTTATGCTTGCCGAGGCTTCTACTAAATAATATCATTTTATGCTAGCCGTTGTACGTTTTTTGTTTGCGAGATTGAGTCTAGCCCTAACACTAACCTCAGGTTTGATTCTGATCTCCAAATCAGCGCAGTCCATTAGATGTCAAGAGTTAATGACATTGTGTAGTGATTTAAACCAAATTTCAATCAGGTAACAGCAGGTCACTCAATGGTCGCTGTCACGTGAGTGCTAGGCCTTGCTTCGAAGGTTCTCAAACGTGAAGGGGATAGGCCCGGCGTTGTCCTGCATGTCTTTCGAGGACTCTCTTTTGGCAAACTGCGTCAGAATAGGTTTTTGCTTTTATTGCATCGACCCCCCGGGGCTAAGATTATTTGACTTATGGGATTGACTGGGCTTTCAAAGCTTTATTTCCGAGTATCATGTGACACCATACTGTGATCCACCAGCAAGAACGTGCGCATAAACATGTCCAAAATATTCAACTTTTAGTAAAATGGATGAATAACTTGCAGGTTTAAAAAAATAAATATAAATTGAATGAAACTAACATAGAACTCATATTTTCTTCTTGTAAACGAGCTTTCATAGTGTTACCTGCGAGTATTAGTTTAGACAACTGTTAGCTAAACTGACAAGAAAAAGCGGAAAAAAAATATCACAAATAACCCAAGTCAAACATCGTCCATGCTAACACGAGTTTTAGAGACTGTGCCAAAAAATACAACACTTTGTTTTGATTGTTGTGACTTAAATGTAGAGGAAGAAGATGAGCTTGAGTCAAAGGTGAAATAACACTTTGTTGTGATAGTGACATAAATATAAAGGAAGAAGATGAGCTTGGGTCAAAGGTCTCGTTGTTGTGATAGTGACTCAAATATAAAGGAGGAAGACGAGCTTGGGTCAAAGGTCTCGTTGTTGTGATAGTGACTTAAATATAAAGGAGGAAGATGACCTTGGGTCAAAGGTGGGTCTGGATTGCCTCCCTTAAGCACTTTCCAGCAACTGATTTATCAGATTTTTAAAAAAAAGGGGGGGGGGGGGATCGGCAATCTACCTACCTGTTACCTGAACCGATCTTTCATCAACGCTACCTTTCTTTGCCCATTCTGTCGCCCCCCCCCCCTTTCTTTTCTTGTATCTCTCTCCATCTCTATCTCTTTCTGTCTGACTCCATTTCACCCCATCTCTTCGCCTCTCTGTATCTCAGTCGCTCTCTCAATCTCTCTCTCACTCTTTCTCTCTTCTTGTCTCTATCTCTCTCATCCTCTTTCTCTCACACTCATCTCACCCCATCTCTCCGCATCATGGAATCTCAATCTATCTTTCTCTATCTCTCTCTCTCTCTGACCCTATATCTCCTCCTCTACGTATATCAATCTTTCTCTCGCACGCACCCTCTTTCTTGCTCTCTCACCTCATCTTTCCACCTCTCTGCATCTCTAACGTTCTCTTTCCCCTGCTCCGTTCTATTTTCAAATTGTATTGTGACAACTTATGATCTGTATTGATAGCATGCGATGCGATACTTAATATGTAACTTGGTCACATAGTGCTAATGGCATTTTCTTTTAAACTCAAGAATCGATATTAGCAGGAAGTATCGAATTTCTACGAGTATGAATTTTTTGTTCACAGCTGAATCAATTCTGAAAATTTCGACAAATGGAAAACAAAACATGATTGTTTGATGAGGTAAAGATACATGATTGTAGAGTTTAAAATACATGCTTGTTTATAGTGCTTCAAATGCATGATTGTTTGTAGGGGCTAAACTACATGATTGTTTATAGGCGTTAAAATATATGATTGTTTGTTGAGGTTAAAATATATGATTGTTTGTTGAGGTTAAAATACGTGATTGCTTGTTGATGTTAAAGTAAAGATTGATTTTCTAGTGAAAGGTGAACTATAGAATAAGGGAGGGTGGGTGGAGGGGCGGTCGGTCCCAGGTGGCACGGTGGTCCATCCCGGTTGGCACGATGGTCCGTCCAGGGTTGCACGGTAGTCCGTCCTGGGTGGCACGATGGTCCGTCCCGGGTGGCACGGTGGTCCGTCCCTGGTGGCACGGTGGTCCATCCCGGTTGGCACGATGGTCCGTCCCGGGTGGCACGGTCGTCCGTCCTGGGTGGCACGGTGGTCCGTCCCTGGTGGCACGGTGGTCCATCCCGGGTGGCACGATGGTCCGTCCCGGGTGGCACGGTCGTCCGTCCTGGGTGGCACGGTGGTCCGTCCCAGGTGGCACGGCGGTCCGCCCCGTGTGGCACGGTGGTCCGTCCCGGGTGGCACGGCGGTCCTCCCCGGGTGGCACGGTGGTCCGTCCCGGGTGGCACGGCGGTCTGTCCCGGTTGGCACTTATATATATGAGGGGCAGGATTTGTAGCCAACTGCAGAGGTTTATTTTTTTCCAAAACCCTTGCCACACCACTGAGGAGCGCCACAGCACTGAGGAGCGCCACACCACTGAGGAGCATGTACACTGACTGTCAAACGGGAATGTTAAATATCTAACAAGAAGAATGTGCGCTATATCTAAACAAATAGAAAGACTAACTATGTTATAAACACATAGACTTACTATGCTATAAACACATAGACTAACAATGTTATGAACACATATACTAACTATGTTATGAACACGTAGACTAACTATGTTATAAACTCATAGAATAACAATATTATAAACACAGAGACTAGCTATGTTATATACACATATACTAACTATGTTATAAACACATAGACTAACTGTGTTACAAACACATAGACTGACTATATTATAAACACATAGACTAACTATGTTTTAAACACAGAGACTAAAAAACACATAGACTAAATATGTTATAAACACATAGAGAGAATAGATTTTAAGACAATTTCAAAATTATGGATGGGTTTGAAAACCAATGAAAAATTCAAATCAACACACTCAACCTGGTTTCTTGGTAATTATGTTCGCCTTTCACTAATGGGCCAGTCAAGTGGAAAAATTATGAAATAGTCAGTAGATAATATAACTATTACACCATGACATTATAACATTATTACATCATAACATTATAACACTATTACACCATGATATTATTACATTATTACACCATAATATTATAACACTATTACACCATGATATTATAACACTACTAAACCATGATATTATAACACTATTACACCATGACATTATAACACTACTACACCATGATATTATAACACTATTACACCATGACATTATAACACTACTACATTATGACATTATAACACTACTACACCATGACATTATAACACTACTACACCAAGACATTGTAACACTACTACACCATGACATTATACCACTAATACACCATCACATTATAACACTACTACACCTTGACATTATAACACTACTACACATGACATTATAACACTATTACACCATGACATTATAACACGATTACACCATGACATTATAACACTATTACACCATGACATTATAACACTATTACACCATGACATTATAACACTATTACACATGACATTATAACACTACTACACCATGACATTATAACACTACTACACCATGACTTTATAACACTACAACACCATGACATTGTAACACTACTACACCATGACTTTGTAACTCTACTACACCATGACATTGTAACACTATTACACCATGACATTATAACACTATTACACCATGACATTATAACATTATTACACCATGACATTATAACATTATTACACCACGACATTATAACACTATTACACATGACATTATAACACTATTACACCATGACATTATAACACTATTACACCATGACATTATAACACTATTACACCATGACATTATAACACTATTACACCATGACATTATAACACTATTACACATGACATTATAACACTATTACACATGACATTATAACACTACTACACCATGACATTATAACACTACTACACCATGACATTATTACACTACTACACCATGACATTATAATACTACTACACCTTGACATTATAACACTACTACACCATGACATTATAACACTTTTACACCATGACATTATAACACTTCACACCATGACATTATAACACTTTTACACCATGACCTTATAACATTATTACACCATGATATTATAACACTACTACACCATGATATTATAACACTACTACACCATGATATCATAACACTATTACACCATGACATTATAACATCATTGAACCATGACATTATAACACTATTACACCATGACATTAGAACACACTTTCTCACGTTTTCCCAAATTTAGTTTCTGCCAGGGCTCCCCACTCGAAATCTACAAACTCCGTCAAAACTTTCACAAAACCAAGAGCCACATGACTCCATCTTTATCCTCTAGACCTCTACCAAACATATCTTACATTGCAGCTCTCAACGAAACGTTCACAGATCAAGATATCACCCCCACCGTTACCACCCCCCACGCCCTCGACTCACCACTTCTAGCCACCCGAGGCATGTCGTATCAATAGCGTGATTATGTTTCCATGCCCAGATGACCGCAGAGATACATCTGCGGATACGACTTGGGTTTCCAATCAATAAACCGTTATTGGACGTGCAGGTGTGTAGGTAGGCCTTGTACGGGTGATTGACGTGTGGGGCATGACTTCTGGGACTTGACTTGTGAGACTTGACTTGTGGGGTATTGACCTGTGGAACATCGACTTTTGGGATATGACGTGGGATATGACTTGTGTGACATGACGTGTGAGACATGACATGTGGGATATGGCATGTGGGACATTGACATGTGGGGGCATGACTTGTGGGGTATGACTTGTGTGATATAACTTGTGAGGCATTGACATGCGGGACATGACTTATGGGACATGACTTGTAGGATATATGACTTGTGGGACTTGAATTGTGGGACATGGCGGGTGAGGCAAGGCATGCGGGCTAGGACTTGTGGGACTTGTGGGACTTGTGGGACTTGTGGGACTTGACATGTAGGCATATTTCACCGACACCTACTTGTCACCAGACACTTGATCGTGAGACTACCTCGTTGGGCCGTTGACAGGCAGGTATATCAAGGGAATCATTTGGTATCGTCCTCTTTTATCACAAGATGATGACCATTAGGTGGCACTGAAGGTTGTGGGGGGATCGTGTCGTAGAGATTTAACGAAATTATCGATTATCGGTATCGAACAGTGTTTCGCAACCCTTTTCACCTCACGGCACACCTGGACTCTTCCCAGCATTCGTCGGCATACAACAATTAAACGATGAAAACTGACCTACTGGTGTTTACACATATACATATTTGAATATGTTTTTTTTTTTTTTTTTTTCATAGACGTGAAATTAACGTGGGCCAGTTGTTGATGATGGGTTTTTTTTTAATTAAAGAATATAGAAAATAGTTGGGTTTTTTTTGGTAAATCCTTTATTTTAATTTCGCTTTTGTTGATGCGTTTCTTTCTTTTTTTTTTTCTTTTGTGGCAAAATTTTGGAGAGCTAATTAACCCGATTCCCGTCATCCTATCGAGCTGAAACGTGGCACATTGACGCGATGCCGATGACAAAACATTCTTTCAAATTCCCCCCACCCCACCCCAACTAAAAAAAACCCTCCCCCCCCCCCAAAAAAAATAATCATTTTTTTAACGCTTCCGGATGCCACTGATTTCGCGACATAAAATTCCCGATAACTGCGCTAAATAAGATTCTTAAAAATATCGCAAGTGCGTTTGGTGCGTACTATTTTCTTCTGTTGTACAGAATTATTTGGTATAATTAATCCGCCGTATAAAAGCTGTTGGGACATTGGAATATTTATTTGGTTCCAGGGAATGACATAATATGTGGTTGCGAGTTTTGCAAAAAGTAAGGGGGGGGGGGTGTGGAAGTTGTAGCACTAACTGGAATACCTCTAAAGTGCGCTACTTCAATGCATATTTTGTAAAATTCTCAGCCCCACCCCAACCACAAAATAATTATATTAACTTCACATTTGTTCGAGTGTTTCTTTCTGGCAAAAAATAATCGGAAGGCTGATTGACCCACTTTCCGTCATCTGATCGAGCTGAAACTTGGCGCAAAGACTCGTCGCCGATGCCAACACGTCAATTTGTGTACACTGATTCAAAACGAACATCCTTAGAGCGCATTGTATCCGTGGCATTTAGTTGTCTCAAAGCACAATACATCAGAGACATTCAGCAGTCTCAGAGCACATTACATCAGTGACATTCAGTAGCTACATAGCACATTACATCAGTGACACTCAGTAGCTACATAGCACATTACATCCGTGACACTCAGTAGCTACATAGCACATTACATCCGTGACATTCAGTAGTCTCCGAGCACATTACATCAGTGACATTTAGCAGTCTCAGAGCACATTACATCAGTGACACTAAGTAGCTACATAGCACATTACATCCGTGACATTCAGTAGTCTCCGAGCACATTACATCAGTGACATTTAGCAGTCTCAGAGCACATTACATCAGTGACATTAAGTAGCTCCATAGCACATTACATCCGTGCCGTTCAGTAGTCTCAGGGCACATTACATCAGTGACATTCAGTAGTCTCAGGGCACATTACATCCGTGCCATTCAGTAGTCTCAGGGCACATTTCATCCGTGCCATTCAGTAGTCTCAGGGCACATTACATCCGTGACATTCAGTAGTGAAAGGAAAAATAATTCTCCTCTCTGCCTTCGTCTTCCAATGCATCTTTCCTGCTAACGTTGTTACAATTTTACAGGGCGATAAAAAAAAAATCAAGCCTGCAAGTGTTTTTCTTACTCTATTTTCTTTTTTTTTTTCTTTAAAAAATCCTGTGTGGATCTACCGTGGATATCATAAATCTTCTTCAGACCGGTAAATCTCTGTAGCAGTGCAGTCATTAAAAAGCACACACATACACACATAAAAACACCATTTTAACTACGACCAATACATTATTTTTACAGCTGTAACAACACACTATTCTTATATTGTTCTTACATTATTCTTAAATTATTGTTACAAGGCAATTGTAAAGCACACGTGACACGGCTTGGTTAGGGTAAATAATCATAACGACCCCTCAATAGAGAGCCACACAATGAAGAACCACTCAATAATGAACCACTCAAAGAAGAACCACTCAATGAAGAACCACTCAATAAAGAACCACGCAGTGAACAGCCACGCAGTGATAACCACTCAATAAAGAACATCTCAATAAAGAACCACTCAACGGAGGACCTCGAAATAAAAAACCACTCAACGAAGAACCACTCAATGAAGAACCACTCAATAAAGAACTACTCAATATAAAACCACCCAATGAAGAACCACTCAATAAAGAACTACTCAATGAAGAATCACTCCATAAAAAACTACTCAATGAAGAACCACTAAATAAAGAACCACTCAATAAAGAACCACTCATCGAAGAACCACTCAATAAAGAACCTCTCAGTAAAGAACCACTCAAAAAAGAATCACGCAATGAAGAACCACTCAACGAAAATCCACTTAATTCAGAACCACTCAATAAAGAACCACTCGACAAAAACCAAAATTCCTTTTCAGAATGTATATCATCATCAGAGGCCGCTAATGCGAAGCACAGGCAGGCGTGAATGGAGATAACACTTTAAACATCTCTTTTAAGTTGCTTTTTTTTTTTAAAGCAATGTTTAATTGTAAAGAGAAACGTGATTTGAGAATATCACTGACCTACAAAGCACCTTCAATTCTTAAATAAAATCAAAATATTCTTTTAATTTTCTCGATTTCACCAAAGTGTACGAATAGAAAGATAAACAAAACTATTCAAAATTTTCTATGACTGCTCATCTCATTATAATAGGCTAGTCACAGGCCTGCACAACATACGGCCCGCGGGCCACATGTGGCCCGCCAGCACCCTTTTGGCGGCCCGCGAAGTAACGAAATATTCTTCTTTATTATTATTATTTTCTTAATAGCTTCTCCCTCCCCCCCTGTCCAATTATGTTTCGGCCCGCACAAGGTTATCATTAAGTATTACGGCCCACCTTACATTTTGAGTTGTGCAGGCCTGGGCTAGTCCATTAACAAACAAAATAATTCTGGGGGAGCAGTTTATGTGAAAAAATTGAATTCAAAATGCTAAATGTTACTGTCGTGTCAAAGAACACAGACGGGGAAGCACTTGCTTAACCAAACCAATGAATGTAAAAGGATAGCATTCCAGAAGTAGAATGGGGAGATTGAGAAGAACAGATTGGGCGAACAGGTAAAACCTCACTTCCCATCATATTTATCAGAGCTACAAAGTCCGACCACCTCACAATATGTTACGATTATGTGTGTAAATCGTTGGCATGCACAGAAACGAACGCGGTGCATGTAACACGATTCGAGTAGATTAAGTGCTGTGAAACGCGACAGATTTATCACTTACCGCGTCGACAATTAGCGTGTCGCACATGTGCTTAGATGCGTCATGGCGTCATGGTGGCAGAGAGGGTGACGCATTACATTTCCCGACATTGCTACTTTTTTTATTACAATTAGGTTACACGTTTTAGTATCATTGAGTTGTGCTGTCATGACCTGATTGTTGATTGATTGATTGATTTTGATATTTATATCGCGCTGGTATCTATGCCACTTTAGCATGCTCACTGCGCTCTGGTTTTCCGAAATCTATTTAAACAAAAAAGTTTTAAAATGTTTCTTAAAAGATTTTTTATCATTTTCAATTCCCCTCGAAGATTTGGGCAAACTGTTACGTCTGCCAGATGATCTGGAATGGATGGACGAAATAGCTTATCATCTGGAATGGACGAAATAGCTTATCATCTGGAATGGACGAAATAGCTTATCATCTGGAATGGACGAAATAGCTTATCATCTGGAATGGACTCAATAGCTTATCATCTGGAATGGACGAAATAGCTTATCATCTGGAATGGACTCAATATCTTATCATCTGGAATGGACGCACGCAATAGCTTATCCGTCAGTGCTGTAGCTGCTGGTCCATAGGTTTAAAATAAGAAAAAAGAAAACTTAGATTGATGTGTGTTTTGGACTTGCGTTTCGACAAACACCGCCTTACACACATGGCCTGTTACACATGGCCTTTCACACATGACCTTACACACACGGCCTTTCATACACGGCTTTTCAAACTCGGCCAATTACACATGTCCTAACACACACGATATTTCTCAAACGGTCTTATATACACGGCCTTACACACACATCCTTTCACACACGGCCTTACACACACGTTTTTTCACACACGGCCTTACACACACGTTTTTTCACACACGTCCTTATACACACAGACACACACACAGACACACAGACAGACACACACACAGACACACACACAGACGGACACACACACAGACACACAGATACATGTCCTAACACACACGATATTTCTCAAACGGTCTTATATACACGGCCTTACACACACATCCTATCACACACGGCCTTACACACACGTCTTTTCACACACGGCCTTACACACACGTTTTTTCACACACGTCCTTATACACACGACCTTACACACACGGCCTTACACACACGTTTTTTCACACACGGCCTTACACACACGTTTTGTCACACACGGCCTTACACACACGTTTTTTCACACACGTCCTTACACACACGTTTTTTCACACACGGCCTTACACACACGTTTTTTCACACACGGCCTTACACACACGTTTTTTCACACACGTCCTTACACACACGTTTTTTCACACACGTCCTTATAAACACGGCCTTACACACACGGCCTTACACACACGGCCTTACACCCATGTCCTTAAACACACGCCCTAACACACAGCGCTTACACACGCGGCCCTTTACACAAACGGGCTTTCATACACGGCCAATTAAACACGGCTTTTCACACACGGCTTTTCAAACTCGACCAATTACACACGGCCTTCAACACATGGCTTTTCACACACGACCTATTACACATATGGCTTTTCACACACGACCTATTACACGCGGCTTTTCCCACACGGCTTTTCAAACTCGACCAATTACATATGTCCTTAAACCACACGTCCTTTCACACACGTCCTTACACACACTTCCTTACACACGCGGCCCTTTACACACGGCCTTACACAAGCGGGCTTTCACACACTGGCTTTTCAGTTTTCCATGACTATGAAATATGTGTCGGTTTTCTTCTTTAACTCTGCGGTGTTTGATTGTTTGATTGTTTGTTTGTTTGTCCTCCCCCCCCCCCCCCCCCTTTTTTTTTTTTTTTTGTTTGTTTTTTTTTCCCCCCCCCCCCCCCCCCCATTTATTTTTCCTTTTGAACAAACTTCCCTTGCACAACTTTACTTCGAACATTATTTCAATACAAATGTTCGCTTACCTAGAAAGTAGAAATACAACTAAGACCATACGGAAACGAATTGGGCGTCCCGGTTGGTTATTTACATACGATAAGATCAGGTTCTTTATTGATCCCAATAAATGGAAATGTCTGTCTTTAAATTTTTTATGCCATGGTACATATTCATTTTCAGCACAAGCATACAAACACATTTAAACCAAGACAACATTTTACAATAATAACAATTTCAACACAGGACATATAAACGTATTTCCCCAGCGTAGAAATCAGCCATCAATGAGCTCCATTCGTGACAATAAAGACTTAATTAGTGATCACTTAGATTCGTTAACCGCTGGGGGAGGGGGGGGCACGCTGGTAGATTTGTACAGACAGTGGAATTTCTAAAGTTCTTTCCATATTTACAATGCCTGAACGCTGCCCATTTATTATTTTATAGCGTGTTTCTATTTAAGGACCGGCATGTTAAACAGACATAACCATCATCATGATCAATGTGAACTTTAGCACTGGTCAGGGGCATGAGCTTTAGTTTACATCCTGGCCATTCGCCCAAGACCCCGTGACCCATTACCCCTGTTTGACTTCATCATCCCCCCCACGAACGCTTTGTATTAACCTGATATGACAATCAGCATTTGTGTTTCCGTGACATGACAATCTGGCACAGTGGCCCACGTTTTCATGTCTTCCAGAATCATGGCACTAAATTGCGCCATCGAGGAAAAATGTGGGGTGGGTAGAATTCATCAAACAGGGGTGGACATGTAAACTTTAACATAACATCGTGATTTTGAAACAAAAAAGTTTAGGGGGTTAGGGTACTTTCGATTCACTAAACATTGTTTAACATTTAATTTATTTGTTAAATTATTTCTTTTTGTGCGTGCGTGTTCTAGGTATCGCACTCCATTAACTGAATCATATGGCAATGTTATCTTGTATCTTGTACCAACTCGCCATCATCGTGGACACACAGCCGTAACACCGATTTCGGAAATCAATAACAGTGCATGTACTTCGCAGTTATAAGAAAACTTTATATGAAAACAGAATGGCGTTTCCTATAACAGAAAGTTTTATCAACTTTAAATAGCAACCGAGCGTTTGAATTTTTTGAGTGGGGAATCGTAATCGATGATCTGGACTCCAATCTGCTGACGTCATCTAATTGGAGTCAGACGTCGTAATGCCGTTTGCAGCCCTCAGACTGCCTTCGTTCTTGGACTCCACGTTTACCATAAATGTTATCTCCTGCCAGTAATAGCGCCCTAGCTCCGGCGTGGAGTGTAGGCAAATGAAATCATTATTGATCCTGTATATATCTCCCCCCCCCACATCACACACACACACACGCACACACTTTTTTCCCATCCCAATCCCACTCCCAGTGGTAAGGGGGCAGACAAGCGAAACGGCTGGACTTGCGTGTTATGCTCACAGTGAGCATATCACAAATGGGAGATAACACATGGTCGAGATCTAACAGTCGAACTGGAACATAATTCGAGTTGATTCTGAAATCTTGTCCACGATAGTGGGTAATTGCAAAGAGAATGCGCCATGACGTATCACACGGCCGCCATCTTGGTTGCCGCGACCCGTGAACCCGTAAAAGTTCACGGGTCGCGGCAACCAAGATGTCGGCCGTGAAAAAAATAAAATAAGTCACGCTTGCTAACATTAAGGATAAAGCGTTAAAAATTAATGGAAAAAATGGCCTAAATCTATCCCTAAACTTAACCTGGGTATTGACCCTAAACTTAACCTGGGTATTGACCCTAAACTTAACCTGGGTATTGACCCTAAACTTAACCTGGGTATTGACCCTAAACTTAACCTGGATATTGACCCTAAACTTAACATGGGTATTGATGGGTATTGACCCTAAACTTAACCTGGGTATTGACCCTAAACTTAACCTGTGTATTGACCCTAAACTTAACCTGGGTATTGACCCCAAACTTAACCTGGGTATTGACCCTAAACTTAACCTGGGTATTGACCCTAAACTTAACCTGGGTATTGACCCTAAACTTAACCTGGGTATTGACACTAACCTGAACTCCCTAAATCTATCCTAAAACCTAACCCAAACCCTAAAACTAGCCCTAAAGCCGCAAATAGAAAACACCTAACACTTACGCATTGTGGCGAGAAAACTATCAACAATAACAAAACAAAACAAAAAAAAAACGGGCAGAAATAAGAATAAAATTTTTAAAAATAATGACAGCCTAACTTACAGTTTCACAGAATACACCTTTACACACTTTATTTCAGGCTCTGCCGAACAGAAGATCCAGAAAAACAACAACAAAAAAACACATGCGGCCAAGCCATAATGCACTTTTAAAGATGGCGGAACACATAAAAAAATTGTTTTAATTAGCCAACCAATGAAATTTTAGAATTATAATTAATCAACCCAATAAAAATTTAATTAAAACATGCCACCGTCATATTAATGAAAATATAATTATATTAACACAAAAAAAATTAATTTAAAAAAAACAAGGGGAGTGAATCCAAAACAGAAACTTTACACACAAAAAAAACTCACGTAAATGACGTCATGACGCATTCTTTTAGGCTTTGACCCGATAGTGAATATTAAATAAGACTCCGGGTCCACCCCATGACGTTGTAAAAGAGTACGTTTTTATCGATTTCTTTAAAATCGATTTTCTTTCTTCTTGCATTTCCATCTTGTAGGTGGGTGGATGTGTGGATGGGTGGATGTGTGGATGGGTGGATGGATGGATGGGTGGATGGGTGAATGGGTGGATGGATGGATGGGCGGATGGGTGGATGAGTGGATGGGTGGAGCGTTATTATCATTAATAGTATTTTTATTATTATTATTATTATTATCGCTATTATTATTATTTTAACACACGTGACATTTCGCTTAGCTGATCATTTCCTCGTGAGAAGCCACATCGAAGAAGCTGATCGCCTTGTTGCCTTTGAGTCGTGTCTCCTCCTGGGTCGGCGGAGTTGCGTTAATACTATCGCTCAAATCGTCGTAGCTGCCCGCATCGGCTTCGCGGTTGGTAAACGTGTTGGTGGGTAGGTAGATGGGTGCGTGAGCTGCGATCCAGGTATTTAAGTTATACGCCTAGGTAAAGAGTTAAGTCACTTCAAATGGGATTTTGTAAGCATTCGATGATTAAACAAGTGAATAACTGCACTTACGTCGATTATTAAAAGATTTCAAAATGAACACATATAAGTATACAAAGAATAATACACGTCTCGTGAAGTTAAAAATATCAAACAATCTCCGTCTCCTCTGTGGCTGTCAATTATTTATATATGTGGGTCTACCGACGCGTCTAGACACGCCCTTACTTTTCTAATACAATCGAGAACCTTCGACGAGATACTAGTAGACCTACTAACCATGTTTAATTGGTAAACAAGACAGATCAAAAGAACTAGCCCCCGCCAATCTATGAACCGAGCGTGTGCTTAGGAATCTATTTAAGGTCAAGCAAAGTTCACGCACGGGGAAATGATGTAAACCGTTATACATCACAACGGCCTTATACAATAATCCCTCAGACAGTCCTATAGATAGTCCTATAAACAGCCCTACACCATACCCGTGGTCCTTTATTGATTGCTATGAGATTCACCGCAGAAATAATTAAACCTTTCTACCTGAGTTCGGCCGTCACGCATGAGGGTCGCTGCTTGACAGCATTTTTTTTCTCTCAGAACTCTTAATATAAAACATTTTGATAAAGGGGAAATTCCGTTGTGAAAAGGAAGCAGCCATACCAGAAGCGAAATATATATAAGATATTGTTCGTATGCGAAGACGACCGAAGTTTCGACTTCAGTAGCAGCTTTGACTGGCGCTATATTTATTTATTTTTTTTAAAGTGATGGCGGTTTGCTCAAAACACCAGCCTCACTCTGTCGCCCTTGCCTATTTGTTACAATGGGAAGACTAGGTCAAGACGACTGGAAATAGACCAGGATGCAGTAGATGACCAGCAGTGTGTCTTGTGTCTCGCTGTGCTCTTATGCGTCGCACGTTGCGGGAGTTGTCGGAATTTTCATTGTCTCAATGTCACATTGCCTACGGGATCCCATCTCCTGGTTTGATTTCAGAACCCGCCCGCGCGCCTCCCCCACCCCCACCCCCAGGCCCTCTCGTAGATGAGCTGCCATCCAAGGTTTATCCAGTTCCATCCAGCCGGGATGGGTTTTTTTTTTTTTTTCTTTTGTTGTTGTTGCTTGTCTAGGCTTGAGATTGAACTCCAGACCAGTTAGTTTAAACCACTCGACCACCCAGTGTGTATCATGGCGTTCATATATGGAAAAATGAGCAAATGTTAACATACACCCAGACTCCATAAAAGCTGACTCTGATCAATAAAGATTCGTATGGATTCATTTTTAAAAAAAAATTTTTGTGGCGAATTTGAAGAGAAAAACAAAAGAAACACCACTAGTCTATGCCAAAAAAAATTGTCCAAGAAAGAAATGGACGCACGGAAGTAAAATCTGACATGCGAAAGTCGAGTAGCGTGTCTCCAGACATTAACAGCGCCCTGTGTGGAGTATTTGCGCTTTTCAAAAACCGGTGATGGTACTCCCAATCAGAGGGCGTTTCATTTGATGGGTTTGTAATTGGTGATTCGCACTGATAACGTTTTTCATTCTTTTTAAATTTCTCCTTCCACGTTTCTTCCTCTTCTTCTTCCGTTACCTCCCTTCTTTCCTTCTTTATGTAAACACCCCCCCCCCCCCAACTTTTCCTTCCTTCCATTCTCTGCCCAGTAAACTTTTTCCTTTCACTTTTCATTTGATTGGTTTGTAATTGGTGATTCGCACTGATAACGTTTTTCATTCTTTTTAAATTTCCCCTTCCACGTTTCTTCCTCTTCTTCTTCCGTTACCTCCCTTCTTTCCTTCTTTATGTAAACCCCCCCCCCCCCCCAACTTTTCCTTCCTTCCATTCTCTGCCCAGTAAACTTTTTCCTTTCACATGTTCATTCTCATGCTATTTCTTTCACGCTCCCTCTTTCTCGCTCTCCCTCTTTCTCTCTCTCTCTCTCCTTCAATTCCTCTCTCGCCTTACACACCGGAATTCAACATTTCACAATAACATCTTTAGTCCCAATCACAATCTCCAGTCGGAATCGTAGTACTTGTCTAGATGGCCGTAAAGCCAATCGACTCATTCACAAAGATTTTGAGAGATTACACCCCATTCACAAAGCCCCCATATCGCCCCAGCTACTATGCTGTTTAAAGTCGTATCGATCCCCCAATTAAACCATCATGAGCGAGGCAACACTTCGCCTCGGGCTTGCTTTCTATAAAGTCTTGTAAGAAGAGCCTGCCCGTGTTATGTGCCGCCTTATAACCGCAGTGGAGTGGTGAGCTTGGCATCGCTGATAGTCATGTAGATCGATACTTGCATATCTATTTTTTTTTAAAGGCACCCGTTTAAAAACAAGCTTTTATAAATCCGAGGCTTATTTTAGGATGCCAACGATATTTCCAACGGCTGCCAACGATATATCCAACGGCTGCCAACGATATATCCAACGGCTGCCAACGATATTTCCAACGGCTGCCAACGATATTTCCAACGGCTGCCAACGATATTTCCAACGGCTGCCAACGATATTTCCAACGGCTGCCAACAATATTTCCAACGGCTGCCAACGATATTTCCAACGGCTGCCAACGATATTTCCAACGGCTGCCGACGATATTTATTCACTCCTTATATAGATTGGTTCATTTTTTATATAGATTGATTCACTCTTTGTATAGATTGATTCACTGTTTAAATAGATTCATTCACTCCTTATATAGATTCATTCACTCCTTATATAGAGTCATTCAGACAAATAAAGCAAAATTCCCATCTCCTACAACAGGGCCAGTCTAACAACAACTAATAAATGTAATTGAATTTTGAAAGCCTCTCTTGCCAAAAAATTTGAGACCCATTATCAGTCAGATTTCTTCATTGAGAGAACAATTTGTTTCTATTGAACTTCCTCAATTTTTTTTTTTTTTTTTTTAAAGGCCAATAGCTTTAACACTCTTCTCTCAAACTATTGATTATTTCGGTCAAGCTTTTAATCAGGCAAACATGTCGTGACATTAATGCCAATATGTATTATATTAACTTACTATAGTAAATCAAATGACAGCGGGGCTTTTTCCGGATGAAAATTATTTATAGAAATATACATTTGAGAGTTGTTATTTTTTTTTTTTTATTTTTTTTTTTTTTTAACCCCAGTTTCCCAGATCTTAAATAAAGAGGCTACCGCGGGGAAAAAAAGGAAACCCTTTGAAAATGTCAACAAATTGAAATTTTTTTTTTTTTTTTTTTTATTTTTTTTTTTTTTTAACCCCAGTTTCCCAGATCTTAAATAAAGAGGCTACCGCGGGGAAAAAAAGGAAACCCTTTGAAAATGTCAACAAATTGAAAGCATAATACATAGCACGCGACGCAAGCATTTAACAACGATCGTAGACATGTATCTATAAATGGGTCCTATTATGGGTTCGAAGGTTGAGGGGCGTGACAGACGGATGTCACCCTGTCCGACCCGACGATGCAGACACACGGCAGCCCGGCCAAGCCAGGGTCCAGGCAGTGCCATGCACAATTAGCTGAAACTCGCACAGATGTGCACGTGCGCTAGTTGACTAACGGACAAACAAGCTGACGGCCGCACTCGCGTGCCAACATTCTATTGATCCGAAATCATCAGGACGTATTCGAATACCAATCATGAACGTATTCGTATACAAATTTAGTTTGTGCGTCAGTTTCTGTACAAGGCCTTTGTGTCCAAGGCATTTGTGTCCAAGGCCTTTGTAAGAATTCTAAGTGCACCAACGTTTTGGTATCTGGTTTTGCTGACCAGTTCGTTATAGGCATTTACTAATTTGGCTCTACCCGACATTAACATGATTTCTAGTTCTACGTGTCTCTTCGATTGTTCACACATGTAGATGTCAATATTTCTATGCCTATGTATCTGACTGTAGATGTCGATATTTCTATGCCCATGTATCTGACTGTAGATGCCAATATTTCTATGCCTATGTATCTGACTGTAGATGCCAATATTTCTATGCCTATGTATCTGAATGTAGATGTCAATATTTATATCCCCATGTATCTGACAGTAGATTGCAATATTTCTATGCCCATGTATCTGACTGTAGATGCCAATATTTCTATGCCTATGTATCTGAATGTAGATGTCAATATTTATATCCCCATGTATCTGACTGTAGATGGCAATATTTCTATGCCCATGTATCTGAATGAAGATGCCAATATTTCTATGCCTATGTATCTGAATGTAGATGTCAATATTTCTATCCCCATGTATCTGACTGTAGATGCCAATATTGCTATGCCTATGTATCTGAATGTAGATGTCAATATTTCTATCCCCATGTATCTGACTGTAGATGCCAATATTTCTATGCCCATGTATCTGAATGAAGATGCCAATATTTATATGCCTATGTATCTGAATGTAGATGTCAATATTTATATCCCCATGTATCTGACAGTAGATTGCAATATTTCTATGCCCATGTATCTGACTGTAGATGCCAATATTTCTATGCCTATGTATCTGACTGTAGATGCCAATATTTCTATGCCCATGTATCTGAATGAAGATGCCAATATTTCTATGCCCATGTATCTGACTGTAGATGCCAATATTTCCATGCCTCTGTATCTGGCTGTAGATGTCAATATTTATATGTCAATATTTCTATGCCTGTCTATCTGGCTGTAGTTGTTGGATTTTAAACCCCACAGTAGCTGCAAAGATCTATGTAAAAATATGCACACGCATCTTATAGATATATTTTTTAAAATTTTGTAAATTTGGGATCAGCTTATTTGAAAAGATGGAACGCCTAATTTATACTCTAAGCTGCGCACCGAATTTCACTATTGCAGCGAGATCGAGATATAAGCAATTGTTTTTTTGTTAGTTTTGGTAACGTTGAACTAGTAAAAGCTTCATTTACTTCCTTCCACCTCTCCAACTGTGTCAGTGATAACGATATACACAGTTGACTTTTAACTACATGGCTTAAGAAAATGCTCCACAATAAGTTGCAAAGGCCGCATTGCCTTAAGATACATGATGTAGTCAGTTACAGACCAGCTTCTCTA
The DNA here is from genome assembly GCA_964033795.1 of Lymnaea stagnalis. Lineage (NCBI taxonomy): Eukaryota > Metazoa > Mollusca > Gastropoda > Lymnaeidae > Lymnaea > Lymnaea stagnalis. The sequence continues at coordinate 2,765,318 of CAXITT010000003.1, read as the reverse complement.
AACCACCGTTTTGTCAAGGCCGCATTGCCTTAAGATACATGATGTAGTCAGTTACAGACCAGCTTCTCTAAACCACCGTTTTGTCAACTTCATGCCTTAAGATACATGATGTAGTCAGTTACAGACTCGCTTCTCTAAACCACCGTTTTGTCAACTTCATGCCTTAAGATACATGATGTAGTCAGTTACAGACCAGCTTCTCTAAACCACCGTTTTGTCAACTTCATGCCTTAAGATACATGATGTAGTCAGTTACAGACCAGCTTCTCTAAACCACCGTTTTGTCAACTTCATGCCTTAAGATACATGATGTAGTCAGTTACAGACCAGCTTCTCTAAACCACCGTTTTGTCAACTTCATGCCTTAAGATACATGATGTAGTCAGTTACAGACTCGCTTCTCTAAACCACCGTTTTGTCAACTTCATGCCTTAAGATACATGATGTAGTCAGTTACAGACCAGCTTCTCTAAACCACCGTTTTGTCAACTTCATGCCTTAAGATACATGATGTAGTCAGTTACAGACCAGCTTCTCTAAACCACCGTTTTGTCAACTTGATGTTGGGAAACCAACCCGTCCAACTGATGCGGAAGATTTACATGACATGTCAAAGGACAATGGTGATGTTGACAAGATTGTCCGGTTAATACCTTTTGACATGACTAAAAGCTTGCTAAACAAATCACTTTAAACAAAGGCAGAGCGCACAGTGCACCCCAACAATGGCAAAAGGCACAGTGCACGCCAACAATGGCAAAACGCACAGAGCACCCCAACAATGGCAAAACGCACAGTGCACCGCCAACAATGGCAAAACGCACAGTGCACCCCAACAATGGCAAAACGCACAGTGCATCCATTGAATCACCTCTTGATGTTGATAGTAATTCTTTAAAATCTAATGCAAAAATATGACGTTTTTTTATTTCCCACTTTTAAAAAAAACAATTAATCAATTGTTATTAACCTTCTTGTGATCACAGATAAAATATATACGACAGTAAAAAGCGACAGGTCTCTGGGATAACTTTTGCCCATTATTCGGTATCTTCACGAGCGGTAACGCCCACTTGGAATCCAGTACTTCTTGGTCAAGATTCAGAGATGGCGCGGTCTCAACTTATAATAGGAAGCTGTCAATATCATTTTGTTTAACGTTGTTTGTCTCATAATCTCTCCAGTCAACAAAGATTAGAGCGCAACTTGATGGCAGACTGTAAGACTCGAAGATAGGAAATATATACAGCGTACAGACTCTGAGATAAGAATTATACACAGCAAACAGACTCTAAGATAAGAAATAAACACAGCGTAGAGACTCTAAGATAAGACATGTACACAGCATAGAGACTCTGAGATAAAAAATATACACAGCATAGAGATTCTGAGATAAGAAATATACACAGCATAGAGACTTTAAGATACAGTTTTGGTAGCTCAAGCTCATTACCTTGGGCCTTTCATATATATCACTGTAAATAATAGAACCCTAAGCACCAAACACCCCATACCACCAAACACACCATACCAACAAACACACCATACCAACAAACACACCATACAAACAAACACACCATACCCCCAAACACACCATACCACCAAACACACCATACCAACAAACACACCGTACCACCAAACACACCATACCAACAAACACACCATACCACCAAACACACCATACCACCAAACACACCATACCACCAAACACACCATACCACCAAACACACCATACCAACAAACACACCATACCAACAAACACACCATACCACCAAACACACCATACTACCAAACACACCAAACCACCAAACACACCAAACCACCAAACACACCATACCACCAAACACACCATACCACCAAACACACCATACCACCAAACCCACCATACTACCAAACACACCATACCACCAACTGCCGCTAATTCTAGCTTGGTCAGTCCGTTAAAGCTGTTACAGTTTACATTTGATGGTGGGCGAGCCATTCCCATTCATCTTTGTCACGTAATGTCATTAGTACTTGTTTTAGTTCAGGTCATTTAATGGTTGCACTTGTTTGATATCAGGTCATTTAATGGTAGTATTATTTGATATCAGGTCATTTAATGGTAGTATTATTTGATATCAGGTCATTTAATGGTGGTATTATTTGATATCAGGTAATTTAATGATTGAACTTGTTTGATATAAAGTCATTTAATGATGATACTCGTTTAATATAAGGTCATTTGATATCAGGTCATTTAATGGTAGTACTTGTTTGATATCAGGTCATTTAATGGTAGTACTTGTTTGATATCAGGTCATTTAATGATAGTAATTGTTTGAGATCAGGCCATTTGAACGTAAGGAGAATGTAGACGGAAGAGTAAAGGAGGGTCGGTTTGAATAAGTCTGTGAGGATCAATAACTGATATGAATCATTGACCTGGGACGACCAATAGCTCATAGTAACCATTGAGTTGGGAGGACCAATAGCTGATAGGAATCATTGATTTGGGAGGACCAATGGCTGATAGGAAGCATTGACTTGTGTAAAATTCATCTTGTCTTTTAAAATGAATTTTTGAACTAGTCTGTTCGCGTCAGCGTGCAACCAACTTCGCACAAGCGGGAACATTAGTCCCAGCCCTCGCTCTAGCGGAAAATTTCGCCCAGAACCTCCATATCATCTATATAGCTCATATCGTCCACATCATCCACATCATCCATATCATCCTTATAGCCCATATCGTCCACATCGTCCTTATCCAGGTAAATCTAGAGTACACAATTACTTAATACTTGTCATGAAAAAACAATCTGGTGGTGGTGGTCCGGGGGGGGTGGGGGGGCTGTAAATCATTCAATTATCGGTTCAGGAGCTGCAACATCTATCTGTTCTGATACATTGTTCGATTTACCCTCATTTGCATGAAGCGTTTCAAATGGCCAAATTTGCGATTCAACGAAAGGTTAAGATCAAGATGATATAATTGCAAAACCGTCCACAGTGAGAGCCCCTTGCGTATATTTTGATTGATTCATTGGCGTTACTTCTTTACCTGAACTTTCCCCCCTCCGTTTTTAACCCTGGATTCCAAAAAGGTGATAGATTATTATTGCCAAAATATTTTTTCTTGGACTTCATCCGCTTGTGGCTCTAAAGCTCTGCATTTATTGCAACACCTCCCTTCTCTCTCTACCAGCACCACCCTCCTCTCCACAAACGCCACCCTCCACTCCACCAGCGCCACCCATCTCTCCACAACACCACCCACCTCTCTATCAACACCACCCATCTCTCTACCAAAACCACCCTCCTCTTCACCAACACCACCCATCTCTCTACCAACAACACCCATCTCTCTACCAACACCACCCATCTCTCTACCAACAACACCCACCTCTCTACCAACACCACCCACCTCTCTACCAAAATCACCCTCCTCTTCACCAACACCACCCTCAACTCCACCAACACCACCCACCTCTCCACCAACACCACCCACCTCTCCACCAGCACCACCCACCTCTCCACCAACGCCACCCACCTCTCCACCAACGCCACCCTCCACTCCACCAACACCACCCACCTCTCCACCAGCAACACCCACCTCTCCACCAACACCACCCTCTTCTCGACCCGCCACCTCCATCTCCCCTTCACACACTCCTGTAAACAACCCATCAGCTAATTGCAGACTTCCCCTTGCCTTCGACCTAGGTACACGGTGGTACACGGATGTACACAACAAGAAAGTGTTACAAGACGCACGACACACTTACACGGACAATAGTTACCTGTACGACTATTTCTCTCGTACTCACCTGTTCATTTATCGCCTCCTGTGCCCTGCCAAAGCTCCCGCTCACACTCACCAACCGCTAACACACACACACACACTCTCTACCCATTATTAACTTGCTGCACTTAATACTCGATCTGTTATGTGTACTGTACAACAACTGGTGATGTGCATTAAGTGGTACTGTACATTAAGTGGTAATGTACATCACGTAGTACAGTATAGTAAGTCTGTAGTGTGTTTTTCTATATTTTTTTACATTTGCGTTTGTTCTTGAAAAAATAACCTTAAATAACCGGCTAAAGGTTAAGACCAAGGCCAGTCCGTTGCGTCGGAATATTCATCAGCCGACTCCGACTCCAGATTATGTCGTCAAACATGGAACTGTCTCTCTTTAGTTTTGGATAAAATTGTCGGGCTAAGTGAGTTCTCTCGTTACAAATATGCCAGGTGCTAGAACAATGTGTTCAACTGTATCGATACCAAACGATATGGGGCCAAATTCGATTCTCAGATTGTAGAGATTGCGTCAGTGTACTCTGAGCCTCCTGCCCTCCAATCACAGCTCAGCTTGCCTCTTTGGCCATGTTTTTTTTTTTTTTAATATGAATTAGATCCATTGAAGTGTTATTAATGTATGTATATATATTTTTTTAAATTATTGATTTTAATTATAAATTCCAATCAGATACTTGTTTGGAATATCATTGGAAAATTAGTATAGCAACTGAAAATTATTAGTTTAGCTAAAGCTTATACATTAACTAAATGTGCTGCGGTAGTAATCGTCGGGTGTAAGGGCTCGTAAAATCCTGAGTATCAAAGACACCCAGTAGCAGGTCCCCATTCAATTCGCGCCTTGCGTTGGACTTGAAATTGACATCCAACGCAAACAAGACTTAAGCCTTATCGGTGACGTCACAGTTACCGCAATAAACCCAAAACGCAAAATACATAGCTTTAAAATGTGAATCATTTCATGAAGTATTATTACATTTCGCGACATCAAAAAAAAAATAAAAAAATTGCAGACTTATATTGTAATTCTTATTTAGCTTAAATTTTTCTTTTACAATCACGAAAGAAATTTTGGTCGACCCACAGAGTCTAATAAGAACTTTTAACTCGATTTCTCTGGGTGTCGGGTTCCCCTTACAAAACTCTAATGCGTGGCAGAAAGTCAACAGCTGGTATGTTCAGCTGACGTCTATTAAGTTCAAAATTGACACAATTTGCATCGTGGCCAGCATGTAGGCCTGCATAAAAGAATCACAGTGAGCCTGGTGGTTCATTACTTTTATGGAAATATATACTTTTTTTCGTTAACCCGTTTGTTTCTTTTTTTTGTTGCTTTTTTTTGTGTTTGTTATTAATGTAAGTTTTTATTTTATTTTTTATTTTTCTGAAATTTATCCATTCGAACTAATCAGTACCGGTAATCTAGGATGATGCCTCTCAGTTGTTTCCCTTCAATATAAAATAACCCTTAACTAGAAAAACCAGTCGCACCCTAAGATGAAAAGTAGGGCATCCGCCCTGAATGATATCAAACAGGGGTGTAGGGGAAATAGTCCCCCCCCCCACCCGTTGTAAGATGCAGAAATTATTTAGCGCCCACCCCCTCCTCCCCCAACACCCCCAACCCCCGCCTCCCTGTGTGGGGAACAAAAAGGTTTTAAGTGCATAATCGTGGTCCTCAAGCAATGACCGTCAATACAATATTCTTAGAACATCGATATTAAACCTCATAACTTAGAGCATCAAGTTTTTAACCCCGTTATTTAGAACAATATTAGGCCGGCACCCTATTACTTAGAACACCAATATTTCCCCACTAGTTAAAACATCAATATTACACCTCATTACTTAGAACACCAATATTTCCCCACTAGTTAAAACATCAATATTACACCTCATTACTTAGAACACCAATATTTCCCCACTAGTTAAAACATCAATGTTAAACCTCATTACTTAGAACATCAATATTCCCCTACTTCTTAAACCATCAATATTACACCTCATTACTTAGAACATCTATTTTTTAACCCCGTTATTTAGAACAATATTAGGCCTACACCTCGTTACTTAGAACATCAAGTACGTAACATGAAGTATTTTTTTTTCACAATATCACTAGCAGCCAGGTGCTTAAAGTGAAGCCCGGTTTTAAACAGAAATATAATTTCTAAATGCTAACAGCGTCAACGCGTAGCGGCGTATCTTGTATGGAAATATCGTGTTTCCCCCATTGAATTGGCGTGACACATGACGACATAACACAGACCGTTTTGTTTTTTTTAAGTCTGACAATATTATAAGTTTTTATAAATTTTTTTTTTTTTTTGCAGTGCAGTTCGCACTACCCCGTCCCTGAATAAGATCT
>CAXITT010000003.1:2711456-2746511 GCA_964033795.1 Lymnaea stagnalis | reverse complement strand
TTTACTCCCCCCCCCCCCCACCCCCACAAGACAGTGAAAGCTCAGCATGAAAGTGAGAGAAAAGGGGTTAGTATTGTTTTTAATAATTATTTAAGGACTGCATCTTGGAAGCTCCTACTCGAATAATGATGCATGACGTCATACATCTCCTGTAAACAAAACCACCAAAAAACGCGTCCAAATCAATGAAATAAGCACCGGTGCCATTCATCATCGAAATAATTGAACCACTTCTGCATGTTGTTTTTTTTTTTTTTTTGTTGTTGTTGTAAATTTTAGTTGATTATTACCACAATACTGTCCGTAAACTCAATCGACTTTTTAAATGTCCCAATTCTAATCATGTTAATTTGAATGTTTTGTTTTATAAAGTTACATCGCATTTTCAAGAACTGTAAAATATTATTTTTAAATTTTACATTTTAAATATCAAAACATTTTTTTAGGGGAGAACCACTTGCGTTCGCCTAAATGTAAGAAAGGTTTGGGAGTGGGTGACCTTTCTCAACCCACTTTTAAGTATTTGCTGATAAAATTAACATTGTTTATCTTTCGTTACAAATAATCTTCTGATACATACGGATACAAAGGATACTAATGACTGACATGTTTGCTCAATCTTCTGTATGTTTGTAACAATGATTGATATGATTGTTACAAGATAAATTAAACCCAGATTAGTTTACACATTGTGACTCCCCCCCCCCACCCCCCAGGCGCTGTATTTGCGCACCGACATTTGTAATCTGACGGCAGTATCCCACTGGGCATATTTACAACCCGACTCTACGCTTTTACGTTTGTGATTTTTCTTTAAAGGATCTCAAACTATTACCTGCCGCCTCCGGAGATAAAACGAAACAATTTTTTTTTCTTCAGTTGTTCATTTTGGAAGAAAATTTTCTTCCGCTGTTATTGTAACCAGGGCTTCACCGGGTGCCGTAGTTTTTACCGGGTCCGGGTATTTTAAAATGTGTTACACAAAAAAAGAGTTAACTTCTCATTTTCTATAAAATATGCCGGCCTTTAAACAATAGTCCTACCGGCAGTCCTACACCCTACCTGCTAACCTTTAAATAATAGTCCTACCGGCAGTCCTACACCCTACCTGCTAACCTTTAAACAATAATCCTACAGACAGTCCTACACCCTACGTTCAAACAACAGTCCTACATTCAATCCTACACCCTACCTGCCGGCCTTTCAAACAATAGTCTACTGGCAGTCCTACACCCTACCTGCCGACGTTTAAACAATAGGCAAACCGAGGCTGTCGACTTCAAGGATGGCGACTCCAAGAAAGTTTTTTTGGCCAGGATTTTTTGCTTCGTCCAATTAAATAAAATAAAACCAACTCATGTTTATTTCACGGCCTCAGCCAAATGTCTCATGCACATAACCATCGGCACATCCCTGCGGCTGCTCCCTAGTTGCATTATTTACAAACGTACATCCTGGTGCCCTGCTGTATTTCATTACACAATGGCGCTCTCTCGCTCCCTTTCTACTCTTCCGGTGCGCACCAACAAATATTTATATTTTCTCCCCATTATCATTGGCTTTCATATGGAGCAACTTATAGTGTTGACCTTACCTTTAAGATTATGCACGTCACTTCCGCTTTGGTAGGCGTCTTTTTGGTGATCTCGGAAACTAACGTGAAAGCATTTTTAGGTTGAAGTTTTGATTATCATTATCTTAGTTTATGTATCTTTCTAGAACAGCGGTTCTCAACGTGTGGGTTGCGATCCCTTAGGGGTCAATCGACCCTTTAACAGGGATCGCCTAAGAACGATGGAAAACACATATTCATAAAGTAGCAACGACAGTTTTATGGCCGGTGCTCACCACAACACGAGGAACTGTGCTAAGGGGTCGCGGCATTAGGAACGACGAGTACCCCTGCTTTTAAAGTTGTTGATAACTTTGTTCTATATTTATTTCCGTCTGGCAGTATAACAAAACTTTGAAAGGGTAAAACAGTTTATCCAATTGTGTTATGTACTCGAAATAACCAGCCAAACGGTGGTTGCGAGAATGCGGTGAACTCCCTATGCACTAAGGTTGCGTTACAAAATATGCACTCAAGAGACTTCTTGCAAACTTCTTGGAATTGGATATTTCCTCACCCATTGAACAAAGCGTTGCAGCCATACGTAAATAGTTGGAGAAATATTATTTGTGATGGCAGTTCCGTAGCTAGCGCAAACTATCGTATTTCCTTTTCTTATATTTATGGACTATACCAAACATTTTAAGTTGATCTACAGTTGGTTAAGTTAAACATAATATGATGATGTATTGGGTTGATTCACCCCAAAATGAGATATTTTTGTCCTCTAAATTTTTACGAAATTATTAAAAGTTGTAGCAGTTGTTACGCTCTGCTTTTTTATTAGGGAGAAATTAATCTCTTATTCTAAGTGTATGGCTCGTCTTAAACAGTGCATAACAAAAGACGATACCATATGGGAAATACAATAGCAAACGAATATGACACTCAAAGCAGTGCTAACTACAATTAATACGTGTTATTAAGTTTTCTATAATTTACAAAATAAAAGAATTATAATTAAAATCATTAACTTAAAGAGCATTGTGTTAATTGAGCCGGTACAAAAGCGGATGAAAATTACAATGTGCCAAAAGAAGATACAACGATGAATAGGAATATAAGTAACACAGCTCTATCAAGAATAACACACTCTAAAAATAACTCCAGCCTGTCGTCCCGTATAGTAAAATATATCGTGATAAAAAGGATCTCTCTCTCTCTCTCAAAAATATAACGTGTCCCCCTTTATAGTCTAATCTACTGATGCATCTGGAACCGCCTTACGCATTGTTTTCCTTTCCAGTTTACTCCAGATTTTTCTACAAAAATCTGGTAGATACTGACTATGAACTCTATTTAGTTGGTAGTAAACAAGGCCGAGAGACTATTTTTAGCTAACCACACCTTAAAGGCGGTTTTGCCTTGCTTGTTGCCTGCTAGAGTTCACAGCACGGGGAAATATGACTTAAACACGTCGTCTACATAACATAGTTCTCAGCAATCTATTTTCACTCACTGCACACCTAGACCCTTCCAAGAATTCCCACCTAGACCCTTCCAAGATTTCCAAACTAGACCATTCCAAAATTTTCCACTTAGACCCTTCCAAGATGTCCCACCTATAACTTTCTAAGAGTTACCACATATACCCTTCCAAGATTTTCTACATAAACCCTTCCAAGATTTCCCACCTAGACTTTTCCAAGATTTCACACCTTGACCATTGCAAGATTTCCCACCTACACCCTTCCAAGATCTCCCACCTAGACCCTTCCAAGATTTCTCACCTAGAACTTTCAAAGATTTCTCACCTAGATCCTTCCAAGGTTTCACACCTAGACACTGCTAAGATGTCCTCGGCACGCCAAAATGAAAGCATGGTGGGGGGGGGGGGTTGGGGGGGGGGGGGGGGGGAACTCATTTAATGTTATTTACATGTACCGAAATTTTAAATGTTTTTATAAATATTTATATTTATTATTTTACTTCTCATGGAAGTGAAATTAATGTGAGCAATATTGTCCTGTATACCAAGTGATGTAACATAAATTAATGTGAGCAATATTGTCCTGTATACCAAGTGATGTAACATAAATTAATGTGAGCAATATTGTCCTGTATACCAAGTGATGTAACATAAATTAACGTGAGCAATATTGTCCTGTATACCAAGTGATGTAACATAAATTAATGTTTTTTTGTTTTGTTTTTTTTTTGTGTGTGCTCAATTCTCTATCAATAGAACGGGAAATATAAAAAAAGCTGTATTAGTAATTTAAAATGTTGACATTTGACGACTAATGAGGCGTCTCAGTGTGTTAACCTGAACATAGTTCTTTCATTCATGGCTCAATATCCGATAGAGCAATTTGGAGCTGACCATCATGACAACTGATTAATATTTAATTTTACTTTCATATTAAAACAAGAATAAAACCATCTTGTTAACAATGGAAGAGGTGGAGATTTGTAGCAGACATAGAATAGCCTCGTGAGAAATTCTAGAATCCTCTTCCCTCAGAAAAACCCCAGAACACGTCTAAGGGAACAACTACAGAGAACTTTGTTCTGAGCGTCTCTTCATTCGTCAATGCCATAAATTCCCCTTGTACCCGAAGGGAGATGTTTTCTGTAAAGTTGTTGTGTGAGGGGAATTAGATTTCTGATCCCAATTTTCTCCGTATCGTGTTTATTGTATAAAAGTATAGGTCACATTATTGCTGTAGCAATGTTAGATATTGTTGCAGTAATATGAGATGCTGTTACAGCAATGTTAGATGCTGTTGACGCAACGGTAGATGTCGTTGCAGCGATGTCAGATGGTGTTGAAACAATGGTGGGTGTGGTTGCAGCAATGTCAGATGTTGTTGCAGCGATGTTAGATGGTGTTGAAACAATGGTGGATGTGGTTGCAGCAATGTCAGATGTTGTTGCAGCGATGTTAGATGGTGTTGAAACAATGGTGGATGTGGTTGAAGCAATGTCAGATGTTGTTGCAGCGATGTTAGATGGTGTTGAAACAATGGTGGATGTGGTTGCAGCAATGTCAGATGTTGTTGCAGCGATGTGAGATGGTGTTGAAACAATGGTGGATGCGGTTGCAGCAATGTCAGATGTTGTTGCAGCGATGTTAGATGGTGTTGAAACAATGGTGGATGTGGTTGCAGCAATGTCAGATGTTGTTGCAGCGATGTTAGATGGTGTTGAAACAATTTTAGGTGTTGTTGTAGCAAAGTTAGATGGTGTTTAGGCAATGTTAGATGGTGTTTAGGCAATGTTAGATGTCGCAGGGAGTTTAGATGTTTCTTCAGCAATGATACATGTGGATATAGCAATGTCAGATGATGTTGCGCCAAGTCTGAAACGCTTTGTTTCTTTGCGACAGTTGTGGAGTTCGTTGACTGGTACATCTTTTAAAGACCCATGACGTAGCTTTGTTTCCCAAAGGTCATGGCAGTTTGAAGCCGTTTAATTTATCCGAAAGTTTTAGTACATTTTCATTTCGACCTTGATTTTTTTTTTCTTCTTAGTTCATTCAGTTATTGAAGTTTTAACAGGGGAGGAGCCATGTATGCAAGTTTTGCCAACCTGTGATCATCTTTCACATTCTCGTTTTGTTCCGGCATGTTTGATTAAAAAATAAATAGACTTAACCTCAAGACGTGAGCTGCAAGAATTTAGCAAAGGAACTAACCTCAGGATGGCCAACGCATGTTGGTGTAAAAAAATGTGTTCTTAAATAGATTGTAACAATATATCATACCCATTTCTCCACAATGAAATAGTAATTTTTAGGTATCGTGAATTTATGGTTTTTGCTATAATTATTTTTATGATGTTCACACATTAGTTCATGGTTTGCAATAGTTCATCTGATCAATTCTTTACCATCAAAGCCTCTCGTTCAATGCAACAATGTGTCATTTTGAACTGTTGCATATTTTCTAGTCACGCATGTAACAAATCCTTTTTATTAGCCATCAATGGTGCACCCCCGTGAACAGGCATGGGGTCAAAAGGCTATAGCGAAGAGGGCATATCTTACTTGTCGCTTCAGACACATTGGTGGGGGGGGTCACTTAAGTGATATTGGACAGCTTGTCCTGTCCATTTTGTTTCAACAATATATGTCATGCCAACGCCTTTTCCATCCTCTTGGAGGAATTTTCGATGTGGCACACCTAACACCGTCTGGCACCACACCACTGTGCCGCGGCACATCGCTTACGGTTTATACACAAATAATAAAGTTTACATTGCAGGCTCTTTGAGGATTATTTCAAATCAGAAAGTTTTTATTTGTAGTCACGGGCTTGTTCGTCGAGATGTGCGGGGATACAAAATCTGATCGTTGAGATCAGGGGTCCTCAAACATTTTAAACAGAGGGCCATTTTCACTGTCCCTCATACCTTGTTTTAATCAACATAAACTCATTAATATGTCATAATGCATAATGGGCCTAGGTTTTTTTTTTACAGAAAGATGGTAAATGTAAGGTGCCATATGTTTTAGTTGCCACCAAGGTATCCGTACAGCGACCAGGCACGCCAGGATAAGGACCCGTGGTGGGCCGGATGTGGTCCACGGGCCGTTGTTTGGGGGACACATGGTTCAGATTGTGTTGTCTTTATATTGGAAAGATTCATATCTATGTTGCGTGGAGTCATGTTTCGACAACCGATTATTCCAGCTGTATCACATAATCATTCAGTCATCATGTTTATCTTTACTCCTCAGATGAACATGACCTTGGGGGCGTCCAGAGGTCCCACGGCCAACGTCCACCCAGTGAAACTTAAACCTGTTTCCCAGTTATGCCAATGTCCACACGTGAGGCCGACGCTGACCGCTCACGCACGTTGAGCCCCTCCTCTCAGCCACAATAGGATCCGCTGCTGAGCCCACGCCTTCCTAGACTGAACTCACTCGCATGACCTACAGTTGACTTAAGTGCCCTGGCGAGAGTAACGCTGTCAGACCGTGGTCGACAATGTTGTGATAAGTTTCGGGCCTCTACAAACTAAAGCATGGCAGCTGCGGGAGGTCAGAAAATGAGGGAAGCGTCCTCTCGTTGTCCTCGGTCGCGGAGTATCTCTCGGGTCTTTCCGATTCCCTCAAAATATTGCTTGTTGTTCTGCGATCTCTGGATCTGACTCGACCCACGGCGATTTTACCACTGCGAGCAACGCCACACACGATAATTTCTCAGGAACGAGAGTTATTTTCAAATCAGAAGGTCTCGTTAGCCATGTGCTTGTTCATCGTTGCGTACCAACGGTGATAAGAAATCTGATGGTTTAGTTTTGTGTTGTCAGATTCTTTATATTGGAAAGATTCATTTACGTGTGGTGTCGAGTTATGGTTCTTCAACCGAGCATTCCATCTGTGTGATATAATTATTTTCCAATCGCATTCACGCGACCTTTTTATTGAAGAAGAGAAAAGCAACACAGTTTCCAAGTGTGCTACAAATATACAGGGATCGCTGTAACACAGGTAAAAATTTCTGTCACGCATTTCGTCAAAGGAATACATAAGAAAATAACCTATACCATCCTAGACTTAAAGCCCTATACATGTAGCGGTGTGGGTGCTGGATAACAAGTCCAAACCGCAAAGAGTCCCGAAGAGTCCCGGTAAAATAGTCCTTAAATTATTTTCCTGTCGGGTATCTAACCAAAAATTTCAAAATTGTCTTCCGGGAGGATTCAGATTTCTTCTCCGCCAAAGGCAACAGTGGTGGCGTGATGGCTTCCGTGGCCGCATGGTTACCGTTTGCCCGGGCCTCGGCCATCGGCTGGGTGCCCATATCAGAGCACCCCCTCCCCAACCCCACTGTCCGACCCGAGACCCGGCGAGGGGACGAGAAGCTGAAGATCAACGTGAGCGGGAGGCGGTTCGAAACCTGGCGGACGACTCTGGAAAAATTCCCAGACTCCCTGCTGGGCTCCAACGAGCGGGAGTTCTTCTACGACGAGGAGTCCAAAGAGTACTTCTTCGACCGCGATCCCGACATCTTCCGGCACATCCTCAATTACTACCGCACCAGCCGCCTCCATTACCCCAAGCACGAGTGCATCAGCTCCTACGACGAGGAGCTGGCCTTCTTCGGCATACTTCCGGATATCATCGGGGACTGCTGCTACGAAGATTACCGGGACCGGAAGCGCGAGAACAGCGAACGACTCATCGACGACGAGAAGAGCGAGAACGGGGACTACGACCCGGCGATCAGCCTGAGGGAGAAGATGTGGCGGGCGTTCGAGAACCCCCACATCGGGACCGTGGCCCTCGTCTTCTACTACGTCACTGGGTTCTTCATCGCCGTCTCGGTCATCGCCAACGTCATCGAGACGGTGCCGTGCGGGAAGGTGCCGGGGGCGAGGAAGGAGTTGTCGTGCGGGGAGAAGTTCGAGATAGCGTTCTTCTGCCTGGACACGGCTTGCGTCATGATCTTCACAGCAGAGTACCTCCTCCGGCTGTACGCCGCCCCGGACCGGTGCAAGTTCATGCGGAGCGTCATGAGCATCATCGACGTCGTCGCCATCATCCCGTACTACATCGGCCTCGTCATTTCCGATAACGATGACGTCAGTGGCGCCTTCGTCACGCTGAGGGTCTTCCGCGTGTTCCGCATCTTCAAGTTCTCGCGCCACTCGCAAGGACTCAGGATCCTCGGCTACACGCTCAAGTCGTGCGCCAGCGAACTGGGCTTCCTACTCTTCTCGTTGACAATGGCTATCATCATATTTGCGACCATCATGTTTTACGCCGAGCGGAGCGTGGAGGGGACGACGTTCACGAGCATCCCAGCCGCGTTTTGGTACACGATCGTCACCATGACAACTCTTGGGTGAGTACTAACATACTTTTTTTGTTGTCACATTGATTTCGTCCGCCGACTTTGTCTTCACAAAATATAAATGACTTGAGCAGAGCTTCTTAGATCTCAAACAGCTTACTTGTCGACTGTCACCATCCACCCCCATTGTATTTTTTTGAGTCTTTCTCTTGCTTACTAGATTATTTAAATTTCCGTAAAAATCGTTTGAAGACAATCCGAATTCGTTTGAGAATTATTCATGATTCATCTGTTTTTCCATTCCATCCATTTTTGTTTTAAAATTGTATAGAGACTTTGTATACCTGAATACTTTTGAATCTATACTCGATGAAATGACATCCTCATGATGCGGTTTTTTTTTCTGCCTCTGTCCCAAACTTTGTCTGTGCAGAACAAACGTTTCCCACATGCTTAAGAATGAAGCAGTGATGGTCTATACAGAGTTCTAAATCCATTTGATTCCAGTTCGTCATGCTTGGGACATTTGTTTTCGCCACTGTCTGTTCAATAAACAGATCAAGCAATGGCTCAAACGGTTGAGTAAACAGATCACAGATCACGACATTGCTCAAACCTCGCAGGCTCTTCTAATTACATTGTGTAAGCATGAGTTCCACTGAAGGTAGCTTCAGATTAGCAAACGCATATTTTGAGATTTAATCTTCGATGTTTTAAGATTCGATTTGTTTCGGATATAAACCAAACATCACAAAACAAAGTTTAAGTCTTGCCCTTCGTTTATGGTCAACTACTGTCACCGGAAGTGAAAAAATGTTGCACTTCAAAACAAAACCTTCCGGGGGGGGGGGGAGGTGGCATTTTGTCATTTTTAATGTTAATTTGTTTTTATGATCTGCCCATGGTGTAATGTTTCCCAATTTTATAACTTTTTAATTATATTTTTCAACTACTGTCACCGGAAGGGAAAAAATGTTGCCCTTTAAAAAAAAACCTTCCGGGGGGGGGGGGGAGGTGGCATTTTGTCAATTTTAATGTTAATTTGTTTTTATGATCTGCCCATGGTGTAATGTTTCCCAATTTCAGAGCTTGATAATTATACTTTCATTTCTTGACACCGTTAGGTCACAGTCATTCTTAACAGGTTTGAATAAGTACAGTAAATTATTTCAATATATCAACCTTTCAAGTTGTCAAAATAATATTTCGGCTGGCTCTAAATTAACAACTCGACTTTTTGACAAATTTACGTTTTTATATAAGGTAGGTTTTTTTTTTACTTTATTTATTTTTTATTTATTTTTTATTTTTTTTTTTTGGTTGTTGTTTTATAGTGTGATTCATCCGCTATAAATTCGTCATTTGTGTAAAGTTGGCAACGTTTTTATCCATACCGTGACGGTTTTCAAATAAAAGAAACAAAATCATCCCGCATTGTAATAAAAAAGATGTGCACACGTTAAGCTACGGCCTGCACTCTTTAATGGACTTCATTAATTCCATAATTCACAAGTTGTTCTTTATTGCCTGCCCCATAATCCAGCTGTGTTTTAATCCAAGCGGGTTACCCCACCTGGAAATCTGTTAATGTATAACGCGAACGCTACTCTGATGAGGTTTGTCATGAACGGAATTTCATCACAAGGGTGAGACGTACTCGCACGCCTGTTGAGTAATAGCACAGAGGCTGCACTTACGGACGCATTGGCGGACGCATTTCCATACGTATTTACTGACGCACTTACGGACGTAGTTACTGACGCACTTACGGACGTACTTAATGACGCACTTACGGACGTACTTTCTGACGCACTTACGGACGTACTTGCTGACCCACTTACAGTGGTTCTTAACCTTCCTAGTGCCGCGACCCTTAAATACCGTTTCTCGTGTCGTGGCAACCCCCAGCCACACAATTATTTTCGTTGCTTCTTCATAGCTTTATGGGTATGTGTTTTCAGATGGTCAAAACTTTCCTGTTTTGCAACTCATTACACCAGCTATACTTGTCAACTGATTACACTCTCATTACACCCTCTATACTTGTCAACTGATTGCACTTTCATTACACCAGCTATATTTGTCAACTGATTACACTCTCATTACACCAGCTATATTTGTCAACTGATTTCACTCACATTACACCAGCTATATTTGTCAACTGATTTCACTCTCATTACACCAGCTATATTTGTCATCTAATCTTACACATTATCCTGTCATTACGAATGTAAAAACATATGTTAAATAAAATGTTAAATGTTATATTATATATTATATTATAGTAAGTATTGTATTCAGCTTCCCTCGGTCCTTCTAAACGCCATGGGGGCTCTGACGTCATCTCATTGTTGGCTCGTGAAGCGTATTTCTAAACTAGATACAGTGGAACCCCGCTACAACGCGCCGCGCCATAACGTGAATTCGGATATAACGCGGTCGTAGCATGGCTCACGAAATTTGAAATTCATTTACTGCACAGTAATAGCCTATAACTATGTTAGCCATCGATTATTTTGAATATATCTTAAGTAATGCATTAATCCATTTAATATTCATCTGATGATAAGCCGACTTTTGATCATTGTACATGTACACACGGATATGTTCTCTTCATCTGATGATAAGCCGACTTTTGAACATTGTACATGTACACACGTGTATGTTCTCTTCATCTGATGATAAGCCGACTTTTGAACATTGTACATGTACACACGTGTATGTTCTCTTCATCTGATGATAAGCCGACTTTTGATCATTGTACATGTACACACGTGTATGTTCTCTTCATCTGATGATAAGCCGACTTTTGATCATTGTACATGTACACACGGGGAAAAAGTCAAATATTGTAAAATCGCGCATTAACGCAACCCCGCTTTAACGCGATCCGATTTTATGGACCCCGACCATCGCGTTACAGCGGGGTTCCACTGTACAAGAACAATAGTTCATGCGTGCACATTGGGATGTTCTAGATCAGCGTTTCCCAAACTTTTAAGTTTCACGGACCTGTGGACAAGTTTCAAAACTGCACGAGGGACCGGTGCCAGATTTATTAATTACATTTTCTTTCTATTTAAACATCAATATTCATGCTCTCTGGACCGGTAACGTAAGGCTCGCGGACCGGTGCCGGTCCACGGACCACCGTTTGGGGAACGCTGTTCTAGATCAACAGTAGGGTGGGTTTGGGAGCTAATTGCTGCTGCTAAAACTGTTGCTTTGAAACAGTCCAGAAACCGCGCCTCTAAATCCATTACAATGCAACGATGGATCGGTATTATTTAGAACAGAGTTCGTCCTACCAATACTAAAGCCAATGGCACTGGGTTGGTATAAACTGTTTCCCCGCCGAGTCTCATGTTTCACTTCAATTCCAGATAAAACCATGTGACCTGTTTGCCGGAAAATTGGACATGCACCGAAAATATACCCTGGCGTGCTCATCTTGGGTAATAAGGGGTAACAAGGGGTAATAAGGGGACTCATCTTACAGGGGGGGTGGGAGCGTAAGCACCTACTCCGAAAATAGTCCGTATCGTCAACTTTTTTGTGCAACCGAGCAGCCTTGCATGGTTTAGCTGCAGCATAGGGGCCCGAGCAGCCTTGCATGGTTTAGCTGAAGCATAGGGGCCCGAGCAGCCTTGCATGGTTTAGCTGCCGCCTAGGGGCCCGAGCCGCCTTGCATGGTTTAGCTGCAGCATAGGGGCCCGAGCAACCTTGCATGGTTTAGCTGCAGCATAGGGGTCCGAGCAGCCTTGCATGGTTTAGCTGCAGCATTGTGGCCAATGATTCCACCGGAAATGATTTCACGAGAAATTTAAGCAGGAATTTTGGTTTTTGATATTTCTGCCAATGTTCCAGAATTAGGTCACGTGTCTAAATTTCAATAAAATTTATTTTTTTTTGTGCATAAATTTAAAAAAAAAACATACTTTTTTACATGAATAGATATTGATGTGTGTAATGGAGGGAAATATGACATCCCTTGAAAATAAGCCCTTCTGGGATTTTGGGGGTAACATCAATTTATGACCATGTCTTTTTTTTTTCGGGGAAAACCGATTAAAAAAAATGCAGCAAAATAGTGAGTTCACCGTTGTACATCCAACCTTCCCTGGAAACACTACGGATAATATTGTCTCATCAACTGGAGCAAAGAACGAAAAAAAAAAATCGATTCATGGGAGCAGTGGTGGAACCATCGAAAATTGAAATAGGGTAAAAATGGTTTTCAGAAAAAAAGAAAAGAAAAGGTGCCAGCTCTAAACGTTTCAGTGGAACACGCCCCTGCAGGCTGTGTCTTATTATTAGTAGTGTAATTCAGTTTTCGTTTAAAATTAAATATATTATCACTGAAATAATGGAATAACATTAAAATATGGCTGCAGGAGACTTTGAAAGATAAATGTTAACAAAAAAAAATCTAAATTCCCACCCTTTCAACCCCCACCCCCTGGTGAACGGATAAATCCCCAACTTCTTAGCCTAACTTAAATTACGGCCGGAACCCCCCCCCCCTCCCCCAACACACTTTTTTTTACCTTTACCACAAACACATGCTGCTAATTGTTTTAAAAATAATAAGTTATGTTACATCACGTGACCTGTAACGTGAGTTAGAGCATGTGACCTGTAACGTGAGTTAGAGCATGTGCCCTGGTGATGTAACTTTGTCTTGTAGCGTGAGCCAGATCACGTGACCTGGTGACGTGAGTTGGTCCTGTAGCGTGAGTTAGATCACGTGACGCGGTGATGTACTTTTGTCCTGTATTGTGACTGTTGGCACAGCGTTTGTTTGACCTTTTCTTTAAACAAAATAAAAACTCTGAAAAAGGAGAGTGGCCATGGGCAGCCCCGCCGTTATAGGGTTTGTCATTTTTTTGTTTTCGGCAACTCTAAAAAGTCGCTCTATCTGGCTTAAACGAATTGGATTGGAATGAACTACCCAGTCTGTGAAATGTTGACTTCCAAAACAATATCCAGCTACTCGGCCATTTAACATTTCATGGGCGGTGCGTCCTCACTGTTTGCATTCCAGATTGTATTCCACGACTCTGAACACTGTCGTGGTATTCTATGGTCTTTTTTGGGGGGCGGGGGGGGGGGGGGGGGGGGGGGGGAGAGATATTTGGCTTCATTATTTCATTATAATTAAGGAATATATTGTTGTTGTTGTTTTAAAATTTATTGCAGTAAGTGAGTCGGCAAGTAATGATGTATTAATTAAATATTATTTTTCAACAGAGATAAAATTGATAACACGAGAACCCTCCCACTAAACAAAGCTGTCATTTAGTAATACCCATGAGTTTTATCACAGTCACAAGCCATCATCACCAGCAGTTTCCTTTGACTGTCAGCAATATACGTAAAGTTACGTTAATGGTGGCGCGCGACTTTGGTGTCGAGGCTATCAGGCCGCCGGTGTTGCCACGGCAACGCAGCAAACCAGCTGACACACTTGTTTTATATTACAACCATCGCCACTGGCCGAAGATGCGTCGCTCGAAACCGATTGGGCGGCCGTCCTGTCTGTAAGGCTTTCAATAGACATGTCGTTGCGGAGTAGGATACCTGATGCTGGCTTTCAATAGACATGTCGTTTCCGAGTAGGATACCTGATGCTGGCTTTCAATAGACATGTCGTTGCCGAGTAGGATACCTGATGCTGGCTTTAAATAGACATGTCGTTGCCGAGTAGGATACCTGATGCTGGCTTTCAATAGGCATGTCGTTGCCGAGTAGGATACCTGATGCTGGCTTTAAATAGACATGTCGTTTCCGAGTAGGATACCTGATGCTGGCTTTCAATAGACATGTCGTTTCCGAGTAGGATACCTGATGCTGGCTTTCAATAGGCATGTCGTTGCCGAGTAGGATACCTGATGCTGGCTTTAAATAGACATGTCGTTGCCGAGTAGGATACCTGATGCTGGCTTTCAATAGGCATGTCGTTGCCGAGTAGGATACCTGATGCCTGCTTTTAATAGACATGTCGTTTCCGAGTAGGATACCTGATGCTGGCTTTCAATAGACATGTCGTTTCCGAGTAGGATACCTGATGCTGGCTTTCAATAGACATGTCGTTGCCGAGTAGGATACCTGATGCTGGCTTTCAATAGACATGTCGTTGCCGAGTAGGATACCTGATGCTGGCTTTCAATAGACATGTCGTTGCCGAGTAGGATACCTGATGCTGGCTTTCAATAGACATGTCGTTGCCGAGTAGGATACCTGATGCTTTGTGTTGTCCAAAATGTTGGCTGTTTCGTGTCTGGTGAGCCAGGCAATTTTTTTTTTAAATCCCAAGATTTGGTCAAAACATTTGCCAAGATTTCCCAAGATCATGAAAATATATGAGAGTTTTTTTTTTTTTTTTTTTTTAAAGGATCTTGGAATTTTAAAAAAAAAGTAAATTTTGGCCCTGAATGGGGTAGTGAATTCCCAAGATCTTGGGAAATTTCCCAAGGTGTGATAACACTGGGTCTGGTGTCATAAACGTAACACCGATACTTGTTAGCTGCACCCCAACCCGCTTTTCCAAACACACCCATCCCATCCAAGAAATGAAGGGAACAAAAAAAACCCACACAGAAGTCATTAGAACAGTGATTCTTAAGCTGGGTTCGATCGAACACCAGGGGTTCGGTGAGTCAGTCCTCAGGGGTTCGGCGGAGGTCCAAAAAAAAAAAATCAGAAAAAAAAAATCATATTTTATTTTTCCTATTAAGAAGGGTTCGGTGAATGCGCCTATAAACTGGTGGGGTTTGGTACTCCAAAAAAAGTTTAAGAACCACTGCATTAGAACCTAGTTTAAGAGCTTCTGTACTAACCAATCCAGTTAATTTTTTTTTTTTTTTCAAAGGGAGGCCACTGGGATAAATAGGCAGGGAAACGATCGCGGTGCTCGGACTTTGTTCCAGATAATCGCCAGTGTGGCCGGTCGGGAGCCCCCCCCCCCCCCTTGATCAAAGATTAGCCCCGGCCATTCACCGATCACCCCATCGACTGGTGGATGTAAGGAGCTTTCTTTCTTTTTTGCCCTACGGTGGGGCTCAGCGGCTTGACTAATGTGACCGAACACAGGCGATATCAATACCGTTAAAACCTGGCAGTCGTGAGCTGTTGAGTGCAACAAAGATTTTTTTTTTTTTAAATTTGATATATTAAAATCGGTAGATTATGTTTTAATCCAGAAACAGGTCGAGCGTGTGTAATGTTTGGGAGGAAAATGGGGGGGGGGGGGTAAATGGAAAACTATGATCGATTTAGATAAGAATGAGCACAAGTGGTCGCAAGCGAATTAAATAATTATGGCTATAGCTCGCCAGACATTGACTTCCCATTTACTAAAGCTACTATAAAAAATCTGCACACAAGTAACGCACATTTAAGAATCACAATTTTTTTTTTCCACGCCCCTTCCGCCCCATGATACGCCACTGCACACATTTTTATTTCACGCCCATGAACTATTATAATATTTTCATGTCCCAACCACCTTTTTAAACCGAATATTTATTACACCATATTTAAATTGGGACGATTTCATTTTCCGAAAAGAAAATATTACACACCAAACGCAGTTGCGTTATTTTTATTTTTTTTTTTAAATTCATCTCGAGTAGTTATCGGGAATTATATTTTGCGCGCTGTCCGGAAATGGAAGCAGGAGCACCACAAGCAAAATATACATTAGAGATTCATGGTGGTAAGCAGAAAAAAACGTTCACGTCTATCCTCTTATATTATAAAATCATTGTTTATAAGTGCTGTTTAGTGAGGTGTCGTGGGGATAAGTCGATTGTCGTGGATTTGTCTCATAAACAAGACATTTAACACACACACACACACAAAGCAATAGTCAAATTGAAATTTAAACAAACAAAAAAGAAAGCTCTTATTGAATAAAATTGTTAAAAAGAAAAAAAATATTTTGCTGCGAAATTATTTTTTTTTTCAAGTATTGTTCATTGAACCAACGCTTCATAAAAAGCAGTCTGTTTTACATTCATCTCGACAGTACATGGTGAACATGTCAACCAATGACTCATAGATATTTAGTAGTGTTTATGATACATCGTAGTTCAGGATCCTTGCTACGTTCTCTGTCCTTCTTGTTTCACGTCGTGACGAATGGCGATGTCACTGGTGCCACAGATGAAATAGGTTTCAAAGATAATAAGTAAAAAGAAAAAACAAGTTTTCATCGTGGAAATAGTGTTGTTGGTGTTGTTGGTGTTGTTGGTGTTGTTAATGTTGTTAGTGTTGTTGGTGTTGTTGGTGTTGTTAGTGTTGTTGGTGTTGTTGGTGTTGTTGGTGTTGTTGGTGTTGTTGGTGTTGTTAGTGTTGTTGGTGTTGTTGGTGTTGTTAGTGTTGTTGGTGTTGTTGGTGTTGTTAGTGTTGTTGGTGTTGTTGGTGTTGTTGGTGTTGTTGGTGTTGTTGGTGTTGTTGGTGTTGTTAGTGTTGTTGGTGTTGTTGGTGTTGTTAGTGTTGTTGGTGTTGTTAGTGTTGTTGGTGTTGTTGGTGTTGTTAGGGTTGTTGGTGTTGTTGGTGTTGTTGGTGTTGTTAGTGTTGTTAGTGTTGTTGGTGTTGTTTGTGTTGTTAGTGTTGTTGGTGTTGTTGGTGTTGTTGGTGTTGTTAATGTTGTTAATGTTGTTAGTGTTGTTGGTGTTGTTAGTGATGTTGGTGTTGTAAGAGTTGTTAGTGTTGTTGGTGTTGTTGGTGTTGTTGGTGTTGTTAGTGCTGTTAGTGTTGTTGGTTTTGTTACAACAACACTAACAACACCAACAACACTAACACCATTAACAACAGAAACTAATAATAAATTTCTGTCTCTGGCGAATTTCAGCGTTCTTTGACAATTTCGATTTTTTTTTCTTCTGAAATATCTGTCTTAGAAATAAATTTTCAGTTTCTCTTTCTGCACCTATAACGGAGACGATACGAATTTAAAGTAAAGAATAGTCCACTTATCCAAACAACTGTTTTTCAAGCCTTTTTCTGTCATCTTTAAACCACTCAGTCAAGCACCCCCCCCCCCCCCCCCCCCCCCCCTCCTCCCCCCCCCCCCCCCCCCCCCCCTAGTTTTTAAACCCAGGCCCCACCCGCAGCTTTCTTAAATAATTGTTCGAACAATTTTCCCGCACGTTCTCGTTTAGTAAGACATCGCAGAAAACCCTCCTTCACTCTCGCTATCCTCGCTCCTCCGTCTAACGAGTGACAACTCACCTCCTGATAAAGACAACTCTTGAATACGTTTACAGAAACTCCACCATCATGTCTAGAGGACAGACATCTATTTCAAAGACAAGAATGAAGAGTACCTTAAAGAGTACCACAAAGAGCACCATAAAGAGTACCATAAAACCGGTCAGAAATTATATACATACACGTTTCCTTAAACTGTAAGACCCCCTACGATACATTTCTGGCGCACAGCTCATCAACCGGTGTGCCGCCAGATGGCGACAGGTGTGCCGCGCAAAATTTCTCCAAGGGGATGAAGCGCGTGCATTATGCAGTGGGCACGGTAGTATCGTTAAACCACGTTGATGAAATGGGGCCATTGAATACCTTTTTTTCCAATGTGTCGAAATCCATGATTACAGAAAAGTGTCCAATACAATGAGTTTAAACATATAGCTATTTTACCGCATAATCTTGGTAGCTTGCAGCATTACACGTGGCAGTTAACAGCATCATGTTATAACGTTTATGTTTTCCATGTCTTTTTTATTCGTGGTGTGTTGCGGAATCATTGAAAAAAGCCCGAGCGAGTGCCGCGCATGATTGAAGGTGGCTGACCTCTAGTCCTGTTAAAACCGATCTAAAGACACATCTATTTCGCAAACACCTTCTGGGATGATTGTCTACCTTATTTTCCAGTTAAGGCATAATGGCTGTGTTGCTTATGGTTGACATGGCTAGAAAGACTTTGCCATTGTATGCTTGTAATTAGATTTTGTAGTGTTGCGTTTGTTTTAAATTTGGTAAATTATAGATTTGTTTTTTTGTTGACTTTGTACCGCGCTCCGAGCCTTTGGGGATGAAGCGTGGCTTTGAAATGAACTTTATTATTATTATTATTAAGGTGGTTTATGTCGCGCTGTACCCCAGCCTAGGGCGAGGCTCACTGCGCTTCACATAAAAAAATAGCAATTTCAGAAAATTATATATTTAAAAACAACAATTGGTGAAAAGCTTGACCTCACCCACCCGAGTAGGGATGAAGAGATGTTGAGGGCAGTTTTGAAGGTTGTGATGGTCGGTTTATTGCGGATGGGTAATGGGAGAGAATTCCTTTTTTTGGGGGGCACAGACTCATTAAAAAAAAGATTCGCTGGCAAAATGTTTTAAACTATCCCATTGGCTTTCGTACGGAGACAAATATTATTTATTTACGGAGAAATTTTAAGTAATCTACAAAATTACCCTAACCATGAATCTACAAAATTACCCTAACCACGAATCTACAAAATTACCCTAACCACGAATCTATAAAATTACCCTAACCACGAATCTACAAAACTACCCTAACGATGAATCTGCAAAATTACCCTAACCACGAATCTACAAAATTACCCTAACCACGAATCTACAAAATTACCCTCACCATGAATATGCATAATCACCCTAAATATGCATCTACAAAATTACCCTAACCATGAATCTGCAAAATTACCCTAAATATGCATCTACAAAATTACCCTAACCATGAATCTGCAAAATTACCCTAACCATGAATCTGCAAAATTACCCTAAATATGCATCTACAAAATTACCCTAACCATGAATCTGCAAAATTACCCTAAATATGCATCTACAAAATTACCCTAACCATTAATCTACAAAATTACCCTAAATATGCATCTACAAAATTACCCTAACCATGAATCTGCAAAATCACCCTAAATATGCATCTACAAAATTACCCTAACCATGAATCTGCAAAATTACCCTAAATATGCATCTACAAAATTACCCTAACCAAGAATCTGCAAAATCACCCTAAATATGCATCTACAAAATTACCCTAACCATGAATCTGCAAAATTACCCTAACCATGAATCTACAAAATTACCCTAACCATGAATCTACAAAATTACCCTAACCATGAATCTACAAAATTACCCTAGCCACGAATCTTCACCCAAAAAAAAAAGAGCAACCCATCCTCGTGGCTATGTTTATCTACTGAAGTAGCCATGACTCATGACCATTACTTTGCTAAAGTACTTATGTTACAAGCCAGTGAGCCTATTCAGATGTATCACATTCTTATCATCTGGGGGTTGAATTCCTTCTGGCTTGCATGCTTAAACAGAATATTACACCCGCACAGTTGACCAGAGAAGAAGGTATTTTTCCTGCTGAATTTCACGCCCGATTCCGTCTCAAGGTGTCGGTGCATAATTAATTACTATATATATATATTTCTTTTTTAATGATAT
Source organism: Lymnaea stagnalis (assembly GCA_964033795.1). Taxonomy (NCBI): domain Eukaryota; kingdom Metazoa; phylum Mollusca; class Gastropoda; family Lymnaeidae; genus Lymnaea; species Lymnaea stagnalis. The sequence continues at coordinate 2,726,693 of CAXITT010000003.1, read as the reverse complement.
CCAGATGTTCGTATATAATTGTGGTTACTTTTTGCACAAAGTTTGTTATCTATCTGCGGTTACTTTGTAATGTGGCTACTTTTTAATGTGGTTACTTTGTTTTGTAACGTGGCTACTTTTTAATGTGGTTACTTTGTTTTGTAACGTGGCTACTTTGTAATGTGGTTACTTTTTAATGGTGTCACTTTTTAATTGTTACTTTTTAATTGTTACTGTTTATCTCTCATGTGGTCTGGCGGCTACGTACGCACGGCTCTAACGAATGCACATCAATCATCCTTGAGCTAAATACTATTATTGTTACATATTTCTGATCAACCAACCTTCAAAGTGTGGTGCCGAGTGCGGGTGGTGCCGGGTGCGGGTGGTGCCGAGTGCGGGTGGTCCGCCCTGTGCGGCACCCTTTTCTCTAGATTTAAGTGCGTCACTTTCAGTATACTGCAGAGTATATTTTTTCGCGGAAGGGGGTGGCAAAGAGCTTGTCCCGCCCCGGGTGGCACTAACCCTAGCAAGACTATAAATAAACCAACCTACCCAATAAAACAACCTTACCAATAAACCAACCTTACCAATAAACCAACCTTACCAATAAACCCACCTTACCAATAAACCCACCTTACCAATAAACCCACCTTACAAATAAACCCACCTTACCAATAAACCCACCTTACAAATAAACCAACCTATCCAATAAACTTACATACCCTTTCGCGGTATATAAACCAACCTAGAAATAAATTCATCTGCAAATAAACCAAACTAAAAATAAACCAACCTACGCCATAAAACAGCCTTCCTACCTACCCCATAAGCCAACCTACCCTATAAACCAACCTACCCTATAAACGAACTCCATAGACTAAGCCTTTCAGCTAAGACGGCGTGCCACTCACTCACTGCCTCTTCCTTCGGCCTGTCTCCACCAATAACCACAAGGGTTAAAAATAATGATTTCGTACCCAGAAGGAACTGTTTTCCCCGAACGAGAAATCGATTCGTTGAAGTTTCCCCCAAGTGTTATTTTTAAACTGTGCCCCGTTGAAATTTCCGACCGTCTCCCCGCGCGGTCCAAGGTGTCGGTTGAAGTAAGGATGCCGCCTAGGGCGATTGGAGGGTGGCGAGTGCTTGTTGTCTCCCGTGATTGTAAGACCCGGAACAGATCGTCCGACCTCCTTTTGGTTGGAGGGTATTTACAGGATGTGACGAAATTCATGCGTGGAACACTTGAAGACCAATGGTGTCTCCTTCATGCCTCGAAAAGAGAACATACTCACAGTTATTACGTAAATTCATTTAAACCGCATCAGACGATGTCTACATCACGTAAAGCCCCATTAGATATCGGAAAATTGGATATTTACATGACCTTATGTCACGTGACTTATGGAGGCTCCCTGCCATTTTCTCAATGTGTGCCCCCCACCAGCCCCCGCAATCAAAGTGGATAGTTTTTTTTTTTGTTTTTTTGTTTTTTGTTTTTTTTTCAATATCTCCACTTTGGGCCCATTAAACATCCGTGGCCCCCTGCCGCAGGGGTTGCAGAGACCACCTGACGACAGGTCTAACAGGGCACAGACTAGGAGTGTACGCAGCTCGATGCTTCAATTGGTTAAAACATTGAGGTTCCGTGATCCAAGGATTGCGTTCTAACAAAATTTCCTCGTGCGTGGGTGAAAACAGATGAGGTTTCGTTCAACAATGTTCATATGCATGTGGTAGAAAACCGTGACCAGCGGGCCCTTAACGTGACTAATATTGATGACCTCTGGGCCACCTCACTACAAAGTGTCTGGATTCGAGTCTACGTTGGACGGCAAGCCCAAAAGCAGTTTTTTTTTCTGTTTTTTTTATTTTAATTTTTTTTTTCTTTTTAAAGTTAAGAATATATCAAAGAAAAAAAAAAAAAAAAGGAATTATAAAATCTATTCTGCTCCGTCCCCAAAGAAAAAGTTTGAGCAGCACTGGTCTGTCTAGGCTGTAGAGGGCTCTTGACCCAGGCCTGTGCACAGGTGCTGCGAGATCGAATAACCGTTTAGTAGGCGTTGTCCTAGAAATTACGTTAATTATCCAGACGCTTCAAATCCAGCACCCCCCACCCACCCCGCCCACCCCCCCCCCCACACACACACGCTGAATTAACGAGTAAGCCCTTTTCGTATACATTTATTTTTAAACTCCATTACAAGGCGTCGGCATGCGAGATACACTATCAAATATAGTGTAAAAGAGACCAGAGGCGTAGCGAGGGGGGGGCAGGGGAGACAGATGTCCCCCGGGAGCCAGCTAAGTTAGGGGCGCCAAAATGTGTTTTGATATTATTTTATTGATGAAACTAATGAGTTTTAGAGTTGAAAAAAAAAAAAGAAAAGGAGGCACTTTATAATGAATCTTGTTCCCGGGCGCCAAACACCCTTGCTACGCCTCTGACAGAGACAGCCTATTTTTGTGTGTGCGGCCATCTTTTGGATGTTCAAATAGTGGAACAACTTTTTTTTTTTTTACGAATCTTATCCTGGATCTTGGATATTTAATCAAATGATCCATGTGATGATTGGCAGAACTATTGGCTAGTTATAAAGATGACAAGAGATCACAAATTGAACATTCGAACAAAACTATCCCTAAGATGTGGTCGGTAGTGTTTTGAGAGAGAGACTGAAATTAAATTGATCCCCCCCTCCCCAAAACCTTAACTCCCCTACCCTACCCCCACCCTTAAATAACGAAAGATGTTATTATTTTTCCGTAAAGTTTAATCTTTAATATCGGTTAAACGTTATCGGAACGACTCCGAAAACAAGCTTTTCCCTACTGCGGCTCCACGAATCCATGTCAACAATGTCTGACCTCAAAATGGCGACGGCACCCACAAATTTGTTGGACTGGACCATTCGGGTCTTGGCGGACGATGGGAGGAAAAGCATTGTTAAAGTGCACGGGCTCAAGTGATACCATTCGGAGCCTCATTCAAATATAAGGTGTTTTTTTTTTTAAATCTGATGAGAAAAGTGTCTCCGGGTAGACAGGTGAATAACCTCGGTAAGAAGGTTGGGGAGGAGGGGGAGGGGGGGCTTGGTGTGGGAGTAGGTATACGAGACCGAGAGAAGGGGTGGGTGTTAAAGATGGCGGATAGTGTGCAGCCAAAACTAAATAAATTTAAACATCTTCATATTCGTATTTACTGTTAAGGGGGAAAAAAGCGGTTNGGGGAGGAGGGGGAGGGGGGGCTTGGTGTGGGAGTAGGTATACGAGACCGAGAGAAGGGGTGGGTGTTAAAGATGGCGGATAGTGTGCAGCCAAAACTAAATAAATTTAAACATCTTCATATTCGTATTTACTGTTAAGGGGGAAAAAAGCGGTTGGGGGGTGGGGGGGGGGTGGTTAACGACAGCCCGGTTTCAAGACGTGTACTTGTGTGAATAAACGTCTCAACCTTTTTTACCCCAGGGATTCTAAATTTTAGTTCTGTTTTAAATCCTCATTAGCCTCGTTGCTTGCAATCGTATCTGAGACGTGGGGCTTGACAGAACCTAACAGGATTGTAAGGGACCACGAACCTTTTATTTTTTTTAATTTTTTTTATTTACGGATTTTTCTTCTTCTTTCTCTCATCACCTGATTGAAACTGTCTGACCGTTAAGACAACGTGAGCACCACATGTCGCAACCCTTTAACACAGAGATACCAATCTAGCGACTAACCAATTTTGTCATGACAATAATTGTATGTCTGAACTTAATCGAGTGTAATGTAATGTGGTATGGCCAGTTGGGTCTCTAGAGTTTTCGACAGCCGGGTCTGTCTGAGGTCTGTCTGAGGTCTGTCTGAGGTCTGTCTGAGGTCTGTCTGAGATCTGTCTGAGGTCTGTCTGAGCTCTGTCTGAGGTCTGTCTGAGGTCTGTCTGAGGTCTGTCTGCGGTCTGTCTGCGGTCTGTCTGAGGTCTGTCTGAGGTCTGTCTGAGGTCTGTCTGAGGTCTGTCTGCGGTCTGTCTGCGGTCTGTCTGAGGTCTGTCTGAGGTCTGTCTGAGGTCTGTCTGAGGTCTGTCTGCGGTCTGTCTGAGGTCTGTCTGAGGTCTGTCTGAGGTCTGTCTGAGGTCTGTCTGAGGTCTGTCTGAGGTCTGTCTGAGGTCTGTCTGAGGTCTGTCTGAGGTCCGTCTGAGGTCTGTCTGAGGTCTGTCTGAGGTCTGTCTGAGGTCTGTCTGAGGTCTGTCTGAGGTCTGTCTGAGGTCTGTCTGAGGTCTGTCTGAGGTATGTCTGAGGTCTGTCTGAGGTCTGTCATCGAATTTGCCGCCCCCGTTAAACACCAGAACTTTTTATACATAAGCCAGATATAATTTGTGTAAATTCAGTGGTCAGAATGAAACAAAAAATTTCCCAACTTCCCTTCTCCCTCCCTCTCTCCTGTCCTCCCCCTCTGCTAGCCTCTTTCACACTCCCTTCACTACCTCCTCTCATTTCACTCCCTCTCCCCTTTCCCCTCACTATCCTTTCCCTTCCCTTCTCCTTTCCCGAAAACGGTGAAAAAAGTTCAATTCATTGCCATTAACGCTGTCCTATGACGATGAGACTAACGCTGTCCCATGACGATGAGACTAACGCTGTCCCATGACGCTGAGACTAACGCTGTCCCATGACGCTGAGACTAACGCTGTCCCACGACGATGAGACTAACGCTGTCCCATGACGATGAGACTAACGCTGTCCTATGACGATGAGACTAACGCTGTCCCAGGACGATGAGACTAACGCTGTCCTATGACCATGAGACGTCCCCAACCATCGATCATAATCGAAGTCTTCTGGCGACCACGTCCCGAGTAAAACAAAATTCACAGCTTAGAATGGACCCAGGATTTAAAAATGAAAATGTTTCACCCTGTCACCTCGACTCCTTCCAACCCCGCGTCTTCCCTTCCAGCATTTGTTTCTCAGGTATGGTAGAGGGCTTGTCCCTTCCTACGTTCACTCATGAAGAGAGTCGGTGAGACCCAGGCCAACAATCACAAGTGTAACTGCTTGTATTTAGAGATAGGCATGGCCATATTTTTTTTAACCGTTGTACTTTGGGGCTTCCTTAACCTTTTATGTGGGTCACAGAAACATAACTATTCCAGACACAGAATAATTCCACAACAATAGAACATTTCAAGAAACAGAACAATTCCATAAACAGAACTATTCCAGAAGCATAACAATTCCAGAAACAGAACAATGCCATAAACAGAAATATTCCAAAAAGAGAACTATTCCAGAAACAGAACTATTCCAAAAAGAGAACTATTCCAGAAACAGAACTATTCCAAAAAGAGAACTATTGCAGAAACAGAACTATTCCAGAAAAAGAATTATTCCAGAAACAGAACAATTCCCAAAAAGAACCATTTCAAGAAACAGAACAATCCCAGAAACAATTCAAAAAAAGAAAACCTATTCCCGATACGGTTGATAGAACTCAATGATCACGGACGGATGGTCACTGTAAAACAAGCAAACTTTGTTCAGGCAATTTTATTTTAATCCTGGTGTTTAAAAGCTTTTTTTTTTTTTTTTACCCCTCCTACTCACTCCTTGCCTGTTTGGGAACTTACTGTGCCCTACCGCAAATCTTCTTTTTAATTTAAAAACAAAAAAAAGTCAATGATCACGGACGGATGGTCACTTTATAACAAGCAAACTTTGTTCATGCAATTTTATTTTAATCCTGGTGTTTAAAAGCTTTTTTTTTTTTCACCCCTCCTACTCACTCCTTGCCTGTTGGAGAACTTACTGTGCACTACAGCAAATCTTCTTTGTAATTTAAAAACAAAAAAAAGTCGGACACTCACTACTTGCAGCTATTTTTTTGTTGTTGTTGTTTTTTGTTGTTTTTTGTTGTTTTTTTTTGTTTAAGCACTTTATATTTATAGAAGTAACACACTTGAGAAATAACAGGAATTACATTTTTATTGTTGCTCCCCCCATGACGTGATAATGTCCTTCGCACCTGTGAACTTTTGATATTTTTTTGTATGCTTGGGACTCACCCACCGATTGCTCGCTGCTAGTGTGTAATTTGCACCCTTTAACATTTCTTTATTAGCGATCGTCGTTGTAATGTCAACACTACAAAGACATTAGACAATCCCGCTAAATATCTCCAACAAATGTTCCCCCCTCTGCGGCCCCTCTCACCCCTTCTGCCCGATAACGGCTGGCGCCCCTAGACCGCAGCCATCAAAGCCATCGCCCAACTTACCTGTGCCACTCGATATCTCACCTGTAGACTATCACGCCCCCCCCCACCCCTTTACCTCCCATTAACACCCGGTCGCCATTGCTCCTTCTAATCCAAGACACAAACAGGTTGCGTGTATACAGGTTCTATTGTGTTGCTGTGGCCTACGGCTCTACACGAGCCTGCGTGATTGACAGTGGGGCTTGGGGGACATAGTGGGTCGAGTGCTGGGTTGTAGGACATTACTTTTCCAAAGCTGTAGTCATAAATTTACAGCAATGATAAACGCAGAACTTGGCGAATGTTTAGCGCTCTTACACATCGGCTAGTTGCGTCCCTTTAACCCTTCGTTTCACAGTTGCGCCCCCTGACCCCTCGTTTCACAGTTGCGCCACTTTGCGACCCCATTCCAAATGCGAAGCAATAGCACTAGTTTTAGAAAGGAGACTTTTATAAACTGTCCTCTTGCACTTGACCGAGCTTTAAATTTACAAATTAAAGTACATTACATATTGCCCCGTCAAATTGCACTGAATATTACCACTCATCAAAGTGCATTACATATTGCCTAGTCAAAGTGCACTGAATAGTACCACTCATCAAAGTACATTACATATTGCCTAGTCAAAGTGCACTGAATATTACCACTCATCAAAGTACATTACATATTGCCTAGTCAAAGTGCACTGAATATTACCACTCATCAAAGTACATTACATGTTGCCTAGTCAAAGTGCACTGAATATTACCATTCATCAAAGTACATTACATGTTGCCTAGTCAAAGTGCACTAAATATTACCACTCATCAAAGTACATGCCATATTGCCTATCTAAAGTGCACTGAATACTACCACTCATCAAAGTACATCCCATATTGTCTATCTAAAGAGCACTGAATATTACCACTCATCAGAGTACATCCCTTATTGCCTGTCTAAAGAGCACTGAATAGTACCACTCATCAGAGTACATCCCATACTGCCTCGTCAAAGTGAACTGAATAGTACCACTCATCAAAGTACATCCCATATTGCCTATCAAAAGTGCTCTGAATATTACTACTCATCAAAGAACATCCCATATGGCCTATCTAAAGTGCTCTGAATATGACCTACATCGGCGCCAATGAAAATGATCCTCAAGGATTGTACTACTGCAGTTGTTGTTTCTAGTTGGGGATCTGTTTTTAGGTAGCGCATAAATCTGTCTTAAGTGATATTGATATACACTGTAATTCAATTTCGGAGCATTCGGCACTCATTTGTTTGGGGTGAGGAGTCTCCGGCCCTGATTTTTCTCGCGCTGCGCTCTATTTTAGCACCGCTGTTTATTTGTGTTGCAGCCTCGGCAGACGCTGTTGCATCGGTTTTGTTTACCGTGACAGCAGGAGCGAAGAGTCCATCTTTAAACCATCGTCTGCTGCAGCGTTGCCTGGGACGGGAAGCGAGGAAGGTGGTTCAATACTTTTTTTTTTTTTTTTTTGGGGGGGGGGGGTGGGGGGGGTTTGTTATGTTTAAAAAACAAAACCAAACCAAAAAAAAAAAGGTGTGCTCTCATCCATCGAGAAAAACAACGTGCTGGTTCGAGAGTACGCATGCGCTTTAGTGTGTTTGTTTGTTGTACCGGAAGTGCTAAGCTTTAACCTAAATATTTTAACGACATTTTTAAACACGTACAAACAAAATAATTAATTAGAACGTCAGGTTTCAGTTATCAGGTCGAGACTATCGATCTCGATTCTCGATGATCAATGCTGAACAGCAAGTCGCCAATCATCGCCATTATAACAGTTTTACAAATTCGAAATTCTGTAACCGATTCACAAATGATGGACCCCTCGACTGTAACCTCAAAGCGTGGCTTGGCCTGGCCTAGAGACGTCATGGTTGCGGTGTTACAGGGGGAAAAAGATAAACACATGAAATGAGTGCTGGTTTATATTAAAGGGACTTTTAGTCTTATCGAAAAAGAAAAAAAATGAGGCTGTGCTTAGGGTTGGATTGTTCTGAATGGAAGGATGTGGTGGAGCAGGCCAGGGCTCTAAATTGGGCTGTGGCGCCACTGCTGATGATGATGCTTAGGGTTGAGCGTAGCGTTAACCGTAGAGGAGCGCAAAGGGTTGGGTGTTGGGCTGAGCATATGGTTGGGCCTAGGGTTGAGTGTGAGGTCGATCTTGGGGCAGGGCCGTTTAACAGCAACAGGGGCCATGAGAAAAGTAGTGCCCTGGGGCCCTGTACTCCCCGATTTCCCATTCAGGTCAGTTTAGGAACATCATGTGGGCCCATGATGGCCCATGCGATATGACCAGTGTTTCTTTCAATTTAATCCGTTGTTAGTTGATTTTTGAATGGGGGGGGGGGGGCATTTTAGGCGTTAAAAGGGAGAGTGCATCTATCAGCGCCTAATTTAGGGATTATGGCTCACAAATTTAGCGCCTAAATTAGGGATTATAATCTTTGTCCCTGACGTCACCGCCATACATAAACACACATTTAGCCCAGTTTTTGGCGCTTCTTGAAGGTACGCTTTAGGTCCAGTTAAGTTCCGCCCCTGGAGTCTGGAGTTCACCTGTAGTATGTACCATGCTAAAGAAATCGTATTGTTAGTGACGTAGCTAGGGCTGGTGACGTGGGACGAGGCTAGTTCTTTGGCTTTATAAACTTTGACATTCATCATGTCTAACATGTTCGCCCCTTCTTTCAGAGCTTCACTTCTCAGTGGGTCAGTTCTCAGTGGGTCAGTTCTCAGTGGGTCAGTTCTCAGTGGGTCAGTTCTCAGTGGGTCAGTTCTCAGTGGGTCAGTTCTCAGCAGTTCTAAGTGTGTCAGTTCTCAGTGGGTCAGTTCTCAATGTGTCAGTTCTCAATGTGTCAGTTCTCAATGTGTCAGTTCTCAGTGGGTCAGTTCTCAGTGGGTCAATTCTCAGTGGGTCAGTTCTCAATGTGTCAGTTCTCAGTGGGTCAGTTCCACATCTCTTCTGTCAATATAACTATAACTCCAAATAATATTTTCTGATAATACAACTGAATCCACACCTATTCTGTCAATACAACTGACTAAACACCTATTCTGTCAATACACCTGACTCCAGAACTATTCTGTCAATACAACTGACTCCACACCTATTCTGTCAATACAACTGACTCCACACCTATTCTGTCAATACAACTGACTCCAGAACTATTCTGTCAATACAACTGACTCCACACCTATTCTGTCAATACAACTGACTCCACACCTATTCTGTCCATACAACTGACTCCAGAACTATTCTGTCAATACAACAGCCTCCAGAACTATTCTGTCAATACAACTGACTCCACACCTATTCTGTCAATACAACTGACTCCAGAACTATTCTGTCAATACAACTGACTCCACACCTATTCTGTCAATACAACTGACTCCACACCTATTCTGTCAATACAACTGACTCCACACCTATTCTGTCAATACAACTGACTCCACACCTATTCTGTCAATACAATTGACTCCACACCTATTCTGAGCTCGTCTGACCACTGCACGTCTGACTACTTCACGTCTGACCACTGCACGTCTGACAACTTTAAGTCTGACCACTGCACGCCTGACTACTTCACGTCTGACCACTGCACGTCTGACAACTTTAAGTCTGACCACTGCACGCCTGACTACTTCACGTCTGACCACTGCACGTCTGACAACTTTAAGTCTGACCACTGCACGCCTGACTACTTCACGTCTGACCACTGCACGTCTGACAACTTTAAGTCTGACCACTGCACGCCTGACTACTTCACGTCTGACCACTGCACGTCTGACAACTTTAAGTCTGACCACTGCACGCCTGACTACTTCACGTCTGACCACTGCACGTCTGACAACTTTAAGTCTGACCACTGCACGCCTGACTACTTCACGTCTGACCACTGCACGTCTGACAACTTTAAGTCTGACCACTGCATGCCTGACTACTTCACTTCTGACCACTGCACGTCTGCAACTTTAAGTCTGACCACTGCACGTCTGACTACTTCACGTCTGACCACTGCACATCTGACAAACGTATGTCTGACCACTGCACGTCTGACAACTTTAAGTCTGACCACTGCACGCCTGACTACTTCACGTCTGACCACTGCACGTCTGACAACTTTAAGTCTGACCACTGCATGCCTGACTACTTCACGTCTGACCACTGCACGTCTGACAACTTTAAGTCTGAACACGTGATTCATTAAGATTTCCTTTCGGCTTGCTAATTGTGTAACCCAAATAAACATTTCTTTTATAAGTGCGCTAGCGCGTCATTTGGTAAAGCGGTGAAGAAAGTAGTGTTCATGTTTGATGGGGAAAAATAATGTTACTTTTTCCACCGCACACACATTCAAACCTCTTTTTGGATACAGTCTTGCAAGACTAGTAATGGGCATTCAGTAAAGCACCGTCTGAAAATTTCGACCCCAACATCATGATCCCGACCTGTCGGACCAGAATTAGGTCACGTCCCCATCGCTTAACTCCCACCGTCGACAAGAAGAATGACATGCCTCCCAACGCCTCACGACCACCGGCTGACCCGTTGAGACGGTATTTTGATGACACATTCCAAGCAGGGAGTCACTCTCGTTTATCTCCCCCACTCCCCCCACCCAGTTGAGCGTCGTCCCCCCCCCGAACCCCACCCCTCCCAGCCTCCTTGCCGTACTGCTGAGTCTGACTGACGTCCCATAATCATCAATTTCCTGGCACGGGTGTTCCGGTCGTGGCGGTCCGGTTTAACCCAACAGGCCATGACCGCGGACCGTTTCCAGGAATACTGGGGATCGGATTTTCCTCTGATCTTTTAACCCATCGGGCGTGCTTTGGGTTCAGCGACTGATGGATGGAGAGAAGAATGGTGAAATGGTGTAAGATGGTCTGAAGTGGACAAAGTACATCTGATTGTGGGAACACCCCGAAAGGACTTGCTAGAGGTGGGGGTTTTCATCACACGATTTTAAAAAAAAATTCAATGACTTAGACAACAGGATATGACAGCAAGTTGTATGACAGCAAGTTGATACGACGGCAAGTTGATACAACGGCAAGTTGATACGATGGCAAGTTGATATTCTATACAAATTCATAAACATTAACAGTCAGCCATAAGAAGTATATGAAACATAGAGAAAATGCCAACACTCCAATGAAACAGAAAGACAATGCCTCCCCTCCCATAACGCAGACAGACAATGCCACCCTCCCATAAAACAGACAGACAATGCCACCCTTCCCATAAAGCAGACAGACAATGCAACCCCTCCCTTAAAACAGACAGACAATGTCACCACTCCCATATCGAAGACAGACAATGCCACCCCTCCCATAACACAGACAGACAATGCCACCCTTCCCATAAAGCAGACAGACAATGCCACCCTTCCCATAAAGCAGACAGACAATGCCACCCCTCTCATAAAACCGACAGACAATGCCACCCTTCCCATAAAGCAGACAGACAATGCCACCCCTCTCATAAAACAGACAGACAATGCCACCACTCCAAAAGAACAGACAGCAATGCCACCCCTCCCATAAAGCAGACAGACATGGCCACCCCTCCTATTAAACAGACAGCAATGCTACCCCTCCCATAGAGCAAACCGAAAATGACGCCCCCCCCCTCACATGCAGCAGACAGAAAATTCCGCACCCCTTGTATAAAAAGGAGCCATTTTGGGTTGACCGCCGCCCCCTTCCCTACACCCCCTTCCTACCCCTGTGGTAACATCTAATTAGACACTGTACAACTTTAACACTACTTGAAGAATCTTATCATTTACACCCCATGGCCAACTGGAACTTTGAACTTTCTCATTCAACCTGAGACACATTTACATAATGATAATGCCGACACAGCGCAACAAACCACTGACGGGGGAACTGGCCTCCAGGTAGATACGCTGATGAGTTCAGAAAGAAGCCAGTGCCAATAAAGCAAGTCCTTGGCTCCCTAGGGTGAGGGCGGGCGAGTGGCGCGTTAGGAGAAATGAGCCGATTATTTAACATTGGAATTGTGTCTTTTCACGGCCAACTTCCTTTTACTAGTTGGTGAGCGGGATAATCAATAGTGATTGCTGCGAGTATTGAACAGGGCTTTACAGTTGATCGATTCCTGAATATTTCATCCTGAATGGAGGCCGTGGACCCACACTCACGGGCAGGCAGGTCACGTCGGGGGTGAGGGAGGTTTTGTTGGAAGGTCGCGCGTATCGATTGCCCGACGTACGATTAAGCTACGGCGCAACTTGAAACTACGATGGACCACGTCAAGTTCCACGGGTATTTATTAGGTGCGTGCTGCTACGGCGTCTAACTTCGGGTCATTAAGACCAGGGTCGAACTTTGGGGCAATTAGACCAGAGTCAAACTTTGGAGAAATTAGACCAGAGACAAACTTTGGGGCAATTAGAAAAGATTTAAACCTAGGGGCAATTAGACCAGAGTCAAACTTAGGGGCAATTAGACCTGAGTCGAACTTCTGGGCAGTTGGACCAGAAAAGCTTCGGAGCAGTTAGATCTGTGTAGTTGTTCAAGTTGTTACATATCCCATTGTATGTTTTCTTCATAGACACCGTTTGAACTCGACTCCCTTATTACCAATGTGTTGTTTTATGTACATAAAGTTTTGCTACTTCATTTAAATTGGAAAATACCGTCGAGAAAGGTGTAGGCGGGCTTCAAAGAGAAATGTGTAGGTGGTATATAAAGGCCGGCAGGTTGCATAGAACGGCATTAATAAATAAAATATAAATAATTTTTTTTTTTACTCAAACTAATGGCCACCTGGCATTTTATCGGGGAGGGGGAACGTTCTACAATACTTGATGATATAGGATAGCAGCTAGTGTGTCGTGGACTTGGCCAGATGCCGCATTCAGCAATGTGTCACACCCCAAGCAACCATCATTTAGCATGTGCAGATCGGACAGGTTGGCAAAGTATCGCAGCGTTCTCGAGACACTAGAGTGTAATGGGGTAGCCCTGTAACTTAATACGTAACAAGTGCATGTCAAAATCCATAAGACACTGCTATGTAATGGGGTAGTCCCGTAACTTAGTACGTAACAAGTGCATGTCAAGATCCATAAGACACTGCGATGTAATGGGGTAGTCCCGTAACTTAGTACGTAACAAGTGCATGTCAAGATCCATAAGACACTGCGATGTAATGGGGTAGTCCCGTAACTTAGTACGTAAGAAGTGCATGTCAAGATCCATAAGACACTGCGATCTAATGGGGTAGTCCCTTAACTTAGTACGTAACAAGTGCATGTCAAGATCCATAAGACACTGCGATGCAATGGGATAGTCCCATAACTTAGTACGTAAGTGCATGTCACGATCCATAAGACACTGCGGTGCAGTGGGGTAGTCCCGTAACTTAGTACGTAAGTGTATGTCAAGAACCATAAGACACTGTGGTGTAATGGGGTAGTCCCGTAACTTAGTACGTTACAAGTGCAACAAGATCCATAAGACACTGCGGTGCAATGGGGTAGTCCCGTAACTTAGTCCGTTAGACGTGCAACAAGATCCATAAGACACTGCGGTGTAATGGGTTAGTCCCGTAACTTATTACGTAAGTACATTTCAAGATCCATAAGACACTGCGGTGTAATGGGTTAGTCCCGTAATTTAGTACGTTAGAAGTGCATGTCAAGATCAATAAGACTCTGCGGTTCAATGGGGTAGTCCCGTAACTTAGTACGTAAGTGCATGTCAAGATCCATAAGACAATGCGGATTATTGGGGTAGTCCCGTAACTTAGTACGTTAGACGTGCAACAAGATCCATAAGACACTGCGGTGCAATGGGGTGGGGTGGGGTGGGGGTCGACTTCACTTCAACCATTATCATGTGCATAACTTTAAAATGAAATATGTTCAATAATTTTTAAAAAAAATTGTTTTCAAAATTTATGTCCCAGACAGTTGATGACTGTGAAAGAACTGTCTAAATTGATATCCCAGACAGTTGAAAACAGTGAAAGAACTGTCTGAATAGATATCCCAGACAGTTGAAAACAGTGAAAGATCGGTCTGTACTCATTCTATAGACTGATCTTTGTGTTGACATTTCCAACAACAGTAAGCCCGCAGGCTGTCTGCGAAGGTCGTGTTCCCAATCTATGCCAATATGTGTGTAAGTGTATGTCTGTGTCTATATATAACATCGACATACAAGTGGTGGAGTGGGTGTGGGGGAGGGGTGTGGGGGGAGGTGGGGTGGGGGAGTGGGTGTGGGGGAGGTTACGCGTGGAGATTTTTTTTTCATAGAATGGAAATGACCTTTTCTAGGGGAATGAGTTGAGTAGCTCGTGTGTGCAGTGGCGTATCCTATAGGGAAGACAGGTGGTCGACATTTCAGTGTGCCTGAAGTGACCAGTCAGATGGTTCTCCGTTTCTTTGACCTTAGACCGCATGCTCATCCCGTCCACCACTGTGGCATCATGTCATCAGTTGTTTATTTCGCTCGTTGTTCAACATTTTTTTTTTAACATTAACGAGGTCCCACTTGACCACGGCAATCCCAGCACCATCCTGTCCAGGCTGAGTTTACCGCAAATCTTTCATCTCATGTTTTCAAACACGTGTTCTCTGGGTGACATTTTTTTTTAAAGGGTTGGGGGGGGAAGGGGGAGGGGGGTTGTTTTATTTTAAAGCATTATAATAAATCTGGGGGGCCTGCAGCATTACGAATAAATGTCGTAAGTAAATTAGGGGATGCTGCTAATAGTGGTATCAACAGACGTTTAAAGTGTGTGTAAAATCAGTCTATATGCAGTTTTGTTAAAATGTATTACCACTTTAAAGTGGACAGAAGCAGTTGTGTAGAAAACCCGAGGCTAGTGGCGAGGCAGTTGTTCAAAATATGAACCTTGTATTTCTGATGTATCGAAAATGCGCTTATTTACAGAAAGGTTTTCGGATAAATCCTTCTTAAAAGGTAATATCGAGTGGCCGGGGGGGGGGGGGGGGGGGGGGGGAAATTTGACAAA
>CAXITT010000003.1:2669355-2686215 GCA_964033795.1 Lymnaea stagnalis | reverse complement strand
ATAAAATAAAATAAAATTACAATCTTCAACTTACAGTATGGCAGATGTCGTACCGGTACACACTTAATACAATTAGAAATAATGATGCCAATAAATAATGCGGAATAAACACATATAAGTAGGAGCACACAAATACACAAAGAATAAAACACGCCTCGTAATGTTAAGAAAATCTATGTGAAAAATCTCCGTCTGTCTCTCCTCGTCCGTGCCTGTCAATCCCTTATATAGGTGGGTCTACCGACGCCTAAGCCCTGCCTTCGATAAGCTTCTAGAAAATCTAAATCATTCTACAAAATACTATTTGGAACAGATTAATTATTTTTAATTCGTTGGCGGCGTAAACAAGTTACTTCAAAATGCCTAAGCCACACCCCTTTGTGAACACAGCGTCTCATGCGGGGTCAATCAGAGGGCACGCACGAGAAAATATGATGTAAACAAGTTCTCTGTAACACTTCTGTACAGAGCCACTACAACGGGGGCTTGTTGTGTCTGCCTCCTGTACAGAGCCACTTCAACGGGGGCTTGTTGTGTATGCCTCCTGTACAGAGCCACTACAACGGGGGCTTGTTGTGTATGCCTCCTGTACAGAGCCACTACAACGGGGGCTTGTTGTGTATGCCTCCTGTACAGAGCCACTACAACGGGGGCTTGTTGTGTATGCCTCCTGTACAGCGCCGTTAATCGAACGCGGTGTTGTTGTTATTGTTTTTTTTTTATTTGTTTTGTTTCCATGGCTACCAGCCTTTAACGGCGGGCACTGTTTACGCCACTGAGTGCTTGTTTGATGTTCTGTTTTAATCATTCAAGTTTTAAAGGGACTAATGTTGTCAATTGTGTTTGAGGTATCAACTTGTTTCTGTATCTTTTTTTAGAATCGGAAATTCAAGACGCTTTATTCCGTATTGATGATGTTTTATTTACGGTTATAACAGTATTACAATAATACAAGGCCTCACTTGTCAATTAGAAATGCCTCATAAATTGGCTATAGCTAACATTAAATAATATTCGTTGGCTCCCAATCAAAGCTTAAACATTATATGAACTTTCGATTACTAGGTCCGGCGATATGTACAGTGAAAACAAATTGATATTTTATATCAAGATTAGCTACCCCGTATTATTATTTTTTTTAATCGGAAATTCAAAACCCGCCCCTTTACACTGTGTCATATTAATATTAATATTACAATGATCAAAGTCATTATATTTGGATCGATTTTTAATCTTAGAAACAATGCAAATTTTATATCTTTTCTTCACAAAAATATAGTTGGGGGAGGGGGGGGGAGATTGCTTTTAAACTAATAAAAACTGAGCGCTAGCTAAACTGGCACAATCTGAATTGATATCGAAAAAAAAAAAGGGAATGGGAAAACCCCTTTTTACCCTATCGAAAACGGAAGTATAGGGTTAGCAAGGTTGCGTCGACCTTGGCATTTCTAGATCCTCCACTGTATGATACTCGTCAATATACTAGGCGAGTACTCAATATGTAGGTGGGTCAGTGGGTCCTTTTATTTTTTTTTCTTTTAGATTTTGATCCTCAGGAAGTTGTTCATGTTATGGTCGTGCTGGCGTCGGACGACTTGTTGGCTTCAGAAACTATATATAGACTATGTGGAAATGTGACTTTTCTCTCTCTCTCTCTCCTTATATATATATATGATTTAAATCTTTCTTGTTCTATGGAGTAATTTTTTCCCTTTTCCTCTCTCTTTCTCGCCTTCTCTCAACTTTATTTTTCTTTCTTCCTTACACACACCTTCACAGTCTCTCTCTCTTCCTCGCTTTCTCTCTCATCACCCTTTCCCCCTAGTTATCCACCAAGATGACATTATACTCTACTAAACAACCACCGGCCTTGAGACTAAACAATTTATCTTTAGAAACTCAACTAACTCACTTTAAACAAATCAAAATTCTCTTTCTAAAAGCATCACGCCCCATCGAATCCCTTAACAACCCCCCCCCCCTCTCTGACATGCGCAGACGATTTATAATTATAATTTTAACTAAGTTAACTTCTTTTTAACATGTTGTAACTCATACTTAACAATTTATTATTTAATTATTTCGTTGGTCTTTGCTTCCACATTTTTAATCGCAGGGTCAAAACAAAAGAATCAATGTATTTTATTTATCTTAATGAATTCACTATTATTTCATCCTATTGGCAATTATTTTATGATTTCCTTTCTTTAACTTGTATCATCTCACTTTTTTTTTTTTTGGTCATTTTTTCAATGTTTTTCTCAAACAATTAGACCAGTGGTTCTTAACCTTTTTGGAGGTACCGAACCCCACAATGTTCACATGCGTATTCACCGAACCCTTCTTAATAAGAAAAATAAAATATGTTTTGTTTTTTTTTATTGATTTTTTTTTTTTTTGGACCTCGCCAAAATCCTGAGACTGACTCACCGAACCCCTGGGGTTCGATTGAGCCCAGGTTAAGAACCACTGAATTAGACTCATTATTATTAAGCTGGTGTATTTGCCACGCTAGGTGCCAGAGAAGTGACGAAAGCTAAAAATCTAAGAAAATCCAAGCATATTTTTTTAACAAAATCTATTTTTCTGATTGCTGTACATTAGGGTCAAATGGAAACTTTTAAAAAGATTCTTTAAACAATTAAACACTTCCTGGAGTAAGAAATGTCCATTCGATCTCCACGCAGCCCATATTCAGATCTTTCTTCATTGCTTTTTTTCCAATCACCGTACCGTTCCGAGTTTAACTTTCTTTCACTCTTGTTCTCATCTCTCTCTCTCTCTCTCTCTCTCTCTCTCTCTCTCTCTCTCTCTCTCTTTCTTTCTCTTTCTCTCTATCTCTCTTTTTCTCTCTTTCTCTCTCTCTCTTTTTCTCTTCTCTCTCTCTCTCTCTCTCTCTCTCTCTCTCTCTCTCTCTCTCTCTCTCTCTCTCTCTCTCTCTCTCTCTCTCTCTCTCTCTCTCTCTCTCTCTCTCTCTTTCTGGAGATTGACTCTTTCTCTCCCTCAATTCTCACTCTCAATCTTTCTCTCAAAATCTCTCTTTGTCGATCACTCTCTCACTATCTCTCAATCACTATCTCTCTCACTATCTCTCTCTCACTATCTCTCTCTCAATATATCTCTCTCACTATCTCTCTCACTATCTCTCTCACTATCTCTCTCTCACTATCTCTCTCTCACTATCTCTCTTTCACTATCTCTCTCTCACTATCTCTCTCTCACTATCTTTCTCTCACTATCTCTCTCTCACTATATCTCTCTCAATTCTACCCCCTCTCCCACACATACACTTTCTTCCGTACGTGTAAACGGTCCTTCATGCAAACCACTATCAATGTATGACATGTGTTTGAGTGGGGCTGTGGGTGAAGGGGGGGAGGCGCCATGTCATGCTGTACAGCTGTAGCAACAGACACGAGTGGGGTGAGTGGGGGTACATCAGTGGGGTGTTGTGTGGTGTTAGACCTGGGGTGAACGAGCCAACAGTGCATCGAACAACATTTTAAGCTCAAGTGTCATCGGAAATAAAATATATTGTATAAAAGGTGTGTGTGGGGGGTGGGGGGGCAACAATAAGGCTGTTGGCAATCAGAGAAGGGTATCCTGGCCTGCACTTTACTCATGGGTGAAACGGTTCTGAAATCTGTGCTTAATTTATCAACTGATGTTATCAGGTGGTACCCATTATTGATGCTGGGTGATTAAGACAGCCGATGATGTAACTCTACCTGACGCATCCATTGCGTGTCTTCATTGCAGGACAAATGTCTAGAAATGCAAGGAAGGGCACCGCCATTTTTTCCCTTTAAATGAAAGATTCTGTCTTTGCGATTTCACATATTTCTAATACGCCACCATTGCTAACCGAAGTGACCTACGACATCGTGTTGTCAGAGTAGGTCATGTCCGATTTTTGGACTTAAATCTGGGGCTCACTGGATTGTTAGAACGATTGCTACAATGGCTGGCCCCGAGCCGCGAGGACTTTTATTATGAATAAATTTGTCTAGACCACTATGTCAACATTTCCCACTATGTCACCGTTTCCCCACCATTAAGGATCGCGATCCTAAATTGGCGCACAACTTCTTCCAAAGGTGGTTTCCATACATCTTCTATTTCCTGTAAGCCACCTTTCTATAAATGTGTCTATTCAGTGTGGTCATTATACAAATCCAAACCAGATGTCGCCCTCTGTTCTAGACTAAACAGCCTGCTAGACCTAAACACCAGACGATATTTAGCAAACAGGTTTGTTTGTAAGTTGTTGTTTTTTTAAAGTGCATTTGGCTGTGTGCTGCCTTAATCAAATTGTTAGTAAAAACTGGATGATGTATACCAGACCTAAAGATGATCAACAAAAAAAACAACAACACACACTAGACCTAAAGATGATCTACAAATAACAACACACAATAGAACTAAAGATAACCTACATAAAACAACACACACCAGACCTAAAGATGGTCTACAAAAAATAAAACACACCAGACCTAAGGACGATCTACAAAAAACAACACACACCAGACCTTAGGATGATCTACAAAAAGCAACACACAATAGACCTAAAGATGATCTACATAAAACAACACACACCAGACGTAAAGATGATCTACAAAAAACAACACACACCAGACCTAAGGATGATCTACAAAAAACAACACACACTAAACCTAAGGATGATCTACATAAAACAACACACAAAAGACCTAAAGATGATCTACAAAAAAATAACACACACTACACCTAAAGATGATGTACATAAAACAACACACACTAGATCTAAAGATGATCTACAAAAAGCAACACAATCTAGACCTAAAGATCACCTACAAATAACAACAATCATCAGACCTAAAGATGACCTACAAATAACAACACACAATAGACATTAAGATGATCTACAAAAATAACACTAACAAGACCCAAATATGAGCTAAAAATAACAACACTCACAAGACCTGAAGATGACCTACAAATAACAACACTCACAAGACCTAAAGATGACCTACAAATCACAAAATAGACCCTTTAAACAAAACCCCGTGACCGAAGCAGACTTGTTTAAATGTCGTCTGCGACTGCGTGACCTAACCACCACGAATCGACAAACAAGATATTTGGTGTGAAGGTCAGCGCCTTGTCAAAGTCATTACTGTGTGAACCTCGCCTTAATGTCAGGATCTGGAAACCATCACGGCGTCACGTGTTATCAGGGGTGCTTTCTGAAAAGGGGTGGATTGGGAGGGACCTGCACCTCCGCTATCATTTCAGAGCTTCTCAGCCGTCCATAGAGAAATTTTATGAAAGATTTCTTTACAATTAGACAATTAAATTATACTTAAGTAGTAATTTATCCCGAATATCACATCCTAAAAAAATATATATATATATATATATATATATATATATATATATATATAGTTTAAAAAAATAATGCGTTCAAAAAGAAATTTGAGGCAAATGTGATCGCGTGAGGTGAAAGAAAAAATTCGACCAAATTTCCGTTCGATCAAACTTCTGTCGATCAATTTTCTGTAGCCGAAATTTCTTTCAAACAAATTTCCGGATAGGATCTCCTGGCCATAAGATACACATAGCTTCAGTATTCGCACTATCTCTTAGCAATAAGTTAATGTAGCTTCTGAGTCGGCACACTCATCTAGCAATAAGTTGATGTAGCTTCTGAGTCGGCACACTCTTCTAGCAATAAGTTGATGTAGCTTCTGAGTCGGCACACTCTTCTAGCAATAAGTTGATGTAGCTTCTGAGTCGGCACACTCTTCTAGCAATAATTTAATGTAGCTTCTGAGTCGGAAGACTCTTCTAGCAATAAGTTGATGTAGCATCTGAGTCGCCACACTCTTCTAGCAGTAAGTTGATGTAGCTTCTGAGTCGGCACACTCTTCTAGCAATAAGTTAATGTAGCTTCTGAGTCGGCACACTCTTCTAGCAATAAGTTAATGTAGCTTCTGAGTCGGCACACTCTTCTAGCAGTAAGTTGATGTAGCTTCTGAGTCGGCACACTCTTCTAGCAATAAGTTGATGTAGCTTCTTAGTCGGAACACTCTTCTAGCAATAAGTTGATGTAGCTTCTGAGTCGGCACACTCTTCTAGCAATAAGTTAATGTAGCTTCTGAGTCGGCACACTCTTCTAGCAATAAGTTGATGTAGCTTCTGAGTCGACACACTCTTCTAGCAAATAAGACATTCATAGCTTCAGAAGCGGGGCTTTATTCCAGCACTAAGATTACTGAGCGTCATGGGCGGACCTAGAGAAGAGCACCAAGGCGCATTTTGACTTCCGTGTTTAGGGAATCCATATGAATCGTTTATATGTTAGTGTCCTTGTTGCTGGCACGTTGGCGTACACAGCGAACGTTTTCTATGGATATTCTATTCATGTTCAATGCATTCTCTATACATGTTCTATGCATCTACGAATTCTATTTTTTTGTAAGTTATACGAAATTAGGTTCGTTGTACGAAAGATGTCTTTATTTTATTTTTATTTGTTTTTTCTCTTTGATCTATTCATGTCTGGGAGTTCATGTCTGAGAATCTTGATTTGAATAATTGCAGTGTGGAGCGGCAGCATAAGTTGAAACGCTGCGATGTTTCAAGCATAAATATTGACATCTCGTAACATCCGCGATGTACCCAACTTGAATATCGACATCTCGTGACGTCTTTAACAAGTGACCCCTTTTTTAAACCTCACTTACATTTAAAAATGTAACATTAATTAAAAAAAAAAAAAAAAAAACTATTTACGTCATCATTTTGTGAGCACACAAACGTCACATCTTGGCCATTATCAATGTAACTATTAATAACCCGTTACAATTGAATGGTCAGGGAGGAAAGTTTTCCTTTTAATACATGACACTATTTGCTTTAAATTTAACGTATTTATTACACATAATACTGTATAATGAGGCGTAAGAATTAAATAATGAACATTTTTCTCTATTTAAATTTGTAAAGAATTTTTTTTTTTTTTTAAAGTTGGACTCGTTAGATTATTGAGTAGAATTATAATCACATCAACAGATTTGTAATTTTTTAAAAATATTTTTAAAATTAAAAATTGCTTCATTGACTATGCAACCCTGCCTGGGTATAGGACGTAATTTATTGATTTTTTTTTTTTTTTTGTTGTTTTTTTGTTTGTTACAAATCGCAGATGTTTATTTGTTTAAAACCTTATTTAAAATTGAAATTTCAATAATTTTATTTTTTAACCATATTATAATCACATCAACAGATTTGTAATTTTTTAAAAATATTTTTAAAATTAAAAATTGCTTCATTGACTATGCAACCCTGCCTGGGTATAGGACGTAATTTATTGATTTTTTTTTTTTTTTGTTGTTTTTTTGTTTGTTACAAATCGCAGATGTTTATTTGTTTAAAACCTAATTGAAAATTGAAATTTCAATAATTTTATTTTTTAACCAGACTTGGAGATAGTCTGAAGGCGAATTTGTTAATCGAAGTGACGCGAGAGTTGCCACCCCTTGCTGATAATAATATTACCCTGGAATCACGAGATTATTTATTTATTTTTTTATTTTTTTTTAAAGTTAAATATACAGATTTAATCAATGATTTAAAATGTGATATATTCTTTTCTTATAGTTATTGATCGGTATGCCGGCCGCTAGAACTTGTAACAACAAGAGATACACCACACGACGACTACAACAACAACAACAACTCGGGTGTCGTTCATAAATCTATTTCCCTCGTTATCCTCTCGCTGGAGTTGTGTGACGACCGCCGGCTGATCACCAGCATTCTGGGGGACGATAACACTCGCATGAAAAGGGAAGCTACTGTGATCGATGCGTGCGCGCAGGGTTGTGCGCACAAACAATTAAAAACAAAAAACAAAACTTAAAAAAAAAAAAAAAAAAAAAAAAAAAATTAAAAAAAAAAAAAAAAAAAAAAAAGCAACGTGCGCTGTAATAGTTTAATGGTGATGATGATACGAGCTAAATTTGGATTATGTTTGGCGAAGGTTGCTGCGAAATTCGATAAAGCTAGCGGCTCGTTCGGGCGCAGAGGAGAGCGCTCAGTTTTAATTCAAGCCGGCAGTGGCGTAGCGATGGTGTTTGACGCCCGGGGACAAGATTCGCGACCAAATAAGATGTGGTCGGGCGATTATAAGTCAATCGAATCGGTTGTTATTTTTATTTTATTTTTATTTTTACCCATTTATACGCTAAACAAAATAATATTTTACAAAATTTTCTAATATCTTTTAATAATTAATTTCATTTCAATGGAAATTTTTTTTTTTGAAAATTAAAAAGATTTTTGAAACTAAATATCTCGAAGCCCAGATTCGTCACTAGCACCGTCCCTTAACATTTGAGCACGGTTGCCATACAGCGGAAGGTTTTTTAACTGCTGTCTGTGATTTCACGTTTATCTGCTCCCTTTACCTTTGGGCTGATCTACTTGAAGAAGTTACTCTTACACACCAGTATCTGCAGACTAAAGGCTTTACTCTTTGACAAAGTGGTGACCAACCTAGAGGTCTTAAGATAGATTCTGCACGGGAAGCGCTGTCACTTGGTGGAACACGCTGTTGAAAATGCGCTTGTAAAATCAGATCACTGTGGAATTTCGGTAGAGAGAAGATTTTGGTTTAAGAAGAAAATGTCAGTAGAACAATTTATCCACCATGGGAACAGTTAAGTCTTTCTGATCTTGCTCTACTATCAATTGAAAGTGGTACGGTGAAGGATATTGATTTTGATCAAGTGATTGATAGTTTTGCAGCTTTGAAGACCAGGAAAGGAAAATTTTAAAACAAAGTAAATTTAATTTAAAAAATAACTATAAATTAGCATCGTTACACTTCGCAAATACATTTACTTCCAGACGTTCAATTAATTTGTTTTTTTGTCATTGTTCTACTGTGGACTTATGTTAATGTTTAAACAAAAACAAATCCATCGTGGAAGTCGTTGGGTGGGGGAGGGGGGCGGCATGACACTTTGAGTTCACCTCACCGGGCGACACCCACCCTAGCTACGCCACTGGACTGGTGAGCGAGACACAGAACGTCATCACACTCAGGCCAGAATTATTATTGCTTAATTTTATTTAGGTAGACCGAAGGGGGGTGGAGTTAGAAAGTTATAACATTTAACAGTAGTTAACACTTTAAATTAGGTCGTTTTACCATATTTAGGGGTCTTCCATTATGTACGTCATGCTCGGAAAAAAAGGGGGGGGGGTGGTCTAAGAAAGTATGACATCTTGTGAGGCGGGATGGGGTAAAAATCATATGTGACGTGAAACATTTATGTATTTTTTATCGTACTTAAAAAAGCTGAAATCTACACTCTCAACTTTCTGTTGTGCTGGATGTATTCTGAAAGAAGATGTCACTTAGTAATGTCTCATTTAACAAGTGAAGTGTGTTTAAGTTCAAGGCTTAATTTAAATTAATTGAAGTGTGGCGTACATAAAGAAAAAAGGGAGGGGGGCGGGTATAACCGATATTGGGGGGGGGGGGGGTGGGGGCAAAATTAAAAATTCTTTTTGTGATGGCCCTCTAGCTCTCATGTAGCCCGGCTAGCTCAGTCGGTAGAGCATGAGACTCTTAATCTCAGGGTCGTGGGTTCGAGCCCCACGTTGGGCGAATGTTTTTTTTATAAAAATGGTTAAGGAAGGGCTGGGAATTATTATCTGTAACTTTAGCAGGCTTGTAACACAGAGCTGTAGGACTTCTCTTTGTCTATGGTTTGTAAGTGTAGATTTTAATTAGTAAATGGCTTATCTAACTATTCTAAAATGAATATTTTTTTTAAAGTGTACTCCTATATTATGCAGGCATTTTGAATAGCGAAGAGTAAAACATCTAAGCGTAAGATTGTGATCCCCAAGCCATGACGAGCTGACCCCGTGTGAAGTTTATCATAATTTCGGTCCACTGCAAAATTATTTTGGAATTTATGTTAACGTGACCATTGAATTCACTCTCAAAGGTTTTAGCAGTTCACTGACATAATGTCAACCACTGTGGGCAAAAAGTAATTTTTTGACCATTTTTCAGAGAAAAGTTATCGCATAACTTTCCAGAACCTCATACCGGAAGTTGCGAACAGTTTCAAGGTGAAGGTCGGTATTCAGGTCATTAGGTCTGTGTCCAGCTCCGTACACTATATGTTTTTATAGTATTGATCAATACAGAATTATTGAAGCGATTCATCCGTATATGTATTATATATGATCCAAAACACCAAGAATGTCCCAAGTCTGATAATCACACTACCTTATTACCCCTCCTAGCTACCCTATTACCCCTCCTAGCTACCCTATTAACCCCCTAGCTACCCTATTACCCCTCCTAGCTGAACTATTACCCCTCCTAGTTACAATATTACGCCTCCTAGCTACCCTATTACCCCTCCTAGCTACCCTATTACCCCTTCTAGCTACATTATTACCCCTCCTAACTACCTTATTACCCCTCTTAGCTACACTATTACCCCTCCTAGCTACCCTATTACCCCCTCCTAGCTACACCATTATCCACCCAACTAACCAATTACCCAACATTGTCATCAACAGTGTTACAACAACAGAAATACGACTAATCGAAAACCGCCCGAAATAGCTGCTAAGTCTTGAGCAGTTATGCCCCCTAGCTTGCCGTTGTACAACAAAAGAACAAAGCGGGGGGGGGGGGGGGGGGGGCGCTCGGCCCGAATCTTCTTCTACAGGCAAGAGGTCCCTGCCCAGAAGGCGAGCTTTTCGTTCTCTCTGTGGTCTTAGTCTGGCCAAATGTTCCGTTTGCCAAAGGAAATCCTCCATCGATTGGTTGGTTGGCTGTTTGTCCTGTATAAGGTGCAGCGTTTCGGCAACCACTTCCATGTGTTGCCTACATGGCTGTTTGTCCTGTATAAGGTGCAGCGTTTCGGCAACCGCTTCCATGGGTTGCCCGCATGGCTGTTTGTCCTGTATAAGGTGCAGCGTTTCGGCAACCGCTTCCATGGGTTGCCTGCATGGCTGTTTGTCCTGTATAAGGTGCAGCGTTTCGGCAACCACTTCCATGGGTTGCCTGCATGGCTGTTTGTCCTGTATAAGGTGCAGCGTTTCGGCAACCACTTCCATGGGTTGCCTGCATGGCTGTTTGTCATGTATAAAAAAAGTTAAAAGTTTTGCTTAGATTTTAATTTTCGTTGCAGCATCATCACAATGAAAATTGTTCGCCAACGTAACATTACCATATGTATCTTCTAGTCGTAGTCTAGAGGGCAAGTTTGAACTTTTTGTTTTATCACAGTTGGTAAAATTGTTTATTAAAGTTACTTCCGTTGGTCGAAAGGGGTCAAGGTTACGGCTTTCGTATTTAGCCTTGTTAAAGAGGGAACGGTGGTCAACTAAACTCTTAATCCGCTAAAACTTGTATCAGTGAAACAGTGACTATCTCATACCGACTATCACATACCGACTATCACATAACGACTATCACATTACAGAACTGTCTCGTGACTTTTGGAAGGGGCGCCCCGCCCACCCCCCAACCGCCACTTTTTTAGTTGTGTGCCTCTTGCATTCAAAGTTGATAGTTTCATTCTAATCCACGTCACAACTTTGGGTATTTATAATAACCAAGGCCACTAGTAGCGTCAAGGGCTGCCTGGCCCACGTGACGGCTCTGATGTCAAGGGCTGCCTGGCCCACGCGACGGCTCTGATGTCAAGGGCTGCAGGGCCCATGCGACGGCCTTGATCATATGCATATTTCTATTACATAAAACTATCAAGGTTTTGACGGCCGATCCAGCCTTGCGGTAACACACTTGAGCCTCCCAGACGGTCAGCAATGTGTGTGTGTGTGTCTGCTGCACATCAAATTGTCATTCGGTCTCCTCACAAGAGTTTAATTCGACTTTCGTCTGGTCACGTGATACCTCATTAGTGCAGCTGTGAAGTGAATCCTATTTCGGGCCATTAGCAGCTTGCATATCCTGGCTGGACGTTGATGAGCGGAACCCGACGCTGGCTTCCACACGAAGTCTCCGTCGAACTGCATTCTGGAAGACAATGCAAAACTACTAATGCTGGCATCAGTTCACACCAGCAGGGTGTCCCTTGGTTTCGTGGATTAAGATGGGTTGGGGGGTAAGGGAGGGATGAGGGGGGGGGTTGCTGTAACAGGACCGACCTGTTCATAGAAGCTAAATGCAAGAAAACACTTGGTCCCACGATCGTACAGTTTAATTCTTACCATCAGACGCGTGCCGCACCGTGCCGCACCGTGCCGCACCGTGCCGCACCGCTGTTATCGTCAAACGTTTGATGAGACGAGGAAGTTTGTGGAGATGTTCGCCCGGTTCTGGGTTAATGAGACTGAGCGTCAGATGCAAACACAAACAAAAGAATGTGCGCGCCAGCAAAAGCTGTTTGATGCGTCGTACGTAACATCCAGGCGGTGGCGTTGTACCCGGTACAAAGCTTTGAGACAGTTCTCTGAAACTTTCTGAACATCTGAATCCCCTTCAGTTTTTTTTTTTAAAACTTTTGTCTCACCTCTAAACTCTAATCAGATAGCAAACATGTGATACACAATATCTACACTGCAAGATTATGATACAAAATATCTATGCATAGCAAACTTATGATACACAATATCTATACAGCAAACTTTTGTTACACAATATTCAAACAGAAAACTTATGATACACAATATCTACACAGCAAACTTATGATACACAATATCCACACAGCAAACTTATGATATACAATATCTATACAGCAAACTTATGATACACAATATCCACACAGCAATCTTATGATACACATATCTATACAGCATACTTAGGATACACAATATCCACAAAGCAAACTTATGATACACAATATCTACACAGCAAACTTATGATACACAATATCCACACAGCAAACTTATGATACACAATATCTATACAGCAAAATTATGATACACAATATCCACACAGCAAACTTATGATGCACAATACCTACACAGCAAGCTTATGATACACAATATCTACATAGCAAGCTTATGAACACATCATATACATAGCAAACGTATGATACACAATATCTACATAGCAAACTTATGATACAAAATATCTTCACACAAAATAATTGCGCAATCCTTAATTTAAGCTGTTCATGAACAAAACAAAGGCCTGATTCCCTAAAAGCACAATATGAAGACAGTTTAAATTGAACAAACCTAATATGTTCATTCATGAACGAAACGGAGAAACTTTAACGTTTAAATTGTTCACTTTTTTAAAAGAAACTGAACATCAGATAAATAATATTTTCAAAATCCTTAACTCCCTCTCCACCCCCACCCCCAATTTTTGTCATCCTCATTTCCCCCTTTATTAACACATACATAAGTTTATCGATCAAATAAAATTAAATTCATTTGTTAAGATAATTTTTTTTTTTTTTTTTTAAACTTATTTGTAAAGAAGTTAAGTGAAGCGGCTGCCTCACTGAGTCTATAGGGTATGGTTTGAGAATCATTCAAATCGAGCTCTTCCGAAAATACATTTCCTTATTCGTTGATCCCGCATATACTCCCCTCAAAGACAACACATTCACTCACCGCTCGTGATGTCCTAGTCGGGCTTGTCTGACCCCACGGCCCGTCCCACTTGTTAGGTGACCTCAGCTTCTGTCCACCAGATACACCGCCAGCCTTATTTTTAACCTTGGCAAGAAAACAGGCCCCGGGGGGATGTTACCTGGCCTCGCGCCCAGTGTGCATTGAACCGTGTCACCAGGCAAGTGTCACCATGAGACTAAGAGGAAATATTATTTTTCGTATCCGCCGATAGAGCCCGGTGCACAATGCCAGAGGTTGTGAACGACAACTCGAAGGATGGTGTCACTTTAAATGATCATTTAAATATACTTCATTGATGTACCAAAACATGGGAACCTTGTCATGATTCTTGAAACAGTCTGACAAAGAAACCACCTGAACTTTGCTGCTGATCTTACACAAGTTAACATTGATATAAGCAGACTCCTCTCCAACTCTCTGTCTCTCCTCTCCCTCTTCTCTCTCTCTCTCCCTCTCTCTCTGCCTCTCTATTGCTCTCCCTTTTTCTCCTCTTTCTCCTTATTTCTTTCTTTCTTTCTTTCCATCTCTCATTCCCTCTCACTCACTCTCACTCTCTCTCCTTCTCTCTCAACCTCTTTCTCACCGTCTTTCCTTTTTTTCTCCTCCTCTTTGCCTCTCTATTTCTTTACTTCTTTCCCCCCCTCTTTCTCTCTCCCTCTCTCATCTCTCTCCCTTCTCTCTCTCATATTTCCATTTCTCTCGTTACATCTCGATTTATTTCCCTCATTCTCCCTCTCTCCTTCCCTCTATCTCTCTTGCTCAAAGTCTGTCTCCCGCAGTTTCCCTATCTCTATATCTTCTGCTCACGCTCTCCCTCAATGTTTCTTAACTGAAGGTTGTTGTTGTTTTTTTTTTAATATGATAATTTCATCACGTTATTTTCAAATCTATTCAATAATTCATATTCGCGTAAATGCTGTTATATAACTCTATTACCTTTTTATAACCTCGAACGTATCGTTTTTTCATGCTAATGTTTGCTTAACGTCGTGAAAAACTTCGGGCTAGAGGGTGCAGAAATTGATCGCCGACATGCAACATAGTGGCCGCACGCCCTCCATGGCGTGTGGTGCAATGAGCGTTAAAAATTATCGGTTATAACCACAACTGCGCTTCACGGGAAGGATTGCAATACATCTGCCAAACGTACATTTTATATATAGTTTATGCAATTCAGCATGGAACCATTTTTTTTTTCCTCTAGTCACACTGTCTTCAATCTGGGAAAACTGGAAAACTCCATAAAAGTCATCTATAATGGGCTTTTTTTTTAAGAAGGCAAACAATTTTTTTTTTTTAAATTACTAAATTTATAAAGTGGGATAAATATTTCTTTATTACATAGCCATAGTAACATGAGGGTCTGAGGAGCTGTGTGTGACATCACATGTTATTTTCTGTTGTGAAATTTAGTCAATCGTCACCCCCAGAAGTGAATTGTATCGTTCTGTGCAGCGTTCATGTGAATAAAGAATTGATATGTGAAGACTCGGACATCGTGATGGTGCACGGGCGTTTGATAAATAATCAGTAGACTTAGTTAGTTGACCCCTTTCTGAAATGCGCTAAGATATCCGCTCAGGTCACGTTAAGTTATAATAGGAAGAGTGCTTGTAATGTCAGTACATAGAGAGGCTACACTGGTGTCAGAAGTGATGCTGTTACAGAAAAGAATACAGAAATATTAAGGAGGGGGTGAGAGGGGGAGGGGAAAGGAGAGATAGTTCAAATACTTTTTTTTTATTAAATAGGTACCCAAAGTACAAGGAGCCTTTCAACAAGCCGTGACTTCCGTCAGGTGCTACGGTAGATGGAGTGAGGGAAAGATGCCCCGTCTTCTCAATCACCAACCTGCTGGTTTACTTACAATTTTAAACGTATCAGAACCAGCCCTAATGTGATGTCCCTAGGGCTCAACACGATCATTGCACATGAGTGGCAGCGCACAATTTAAAATGCCAGGTTGTCAACAAGAAGCGTTGTTTTTTCATTACTGCGTCTTGATAAAAAAAATATTTAAATAAAAACTCGTAATTGCGTGTCATAAAGCTCTTACCCCCCAGTCCTCCCCCCCCCCTTAATATATAGGTCAGACATCGTTTATTACCCGGTCTTTATTGATGATATGTGTCTAACTAACGCACATCTTCCGGTGAGGGTCTGAGATTACTCTCTTATGAACCTGGCTAGTAAATTGGCAATCAACTCTATCTGCTGAGATGTAGCATGTTCCTCGCGTAGGGCTCTCCCACCGCGCTGGGTCATGGGTCTGATCTGCTAACAGTTGGAGTGAGGGAAAGATGTCCCGACTTCTCAATCACAAACCTGCTGGTTTACCAACCATTGTGATGTCCCAAGGGCTCAACACGATCAATTAGCGCATGAGTGGCAGCGCACAATTTAAAATGTCAGGTTGTCAACACGAATCGTAAATATTTCATTTACTGCTTCTTAAAAAAAAATAAAAACAAATCGTGACCCCGTGTCATATAAGGCTTACCACACCCCACTTAATACATAGGTTAGACATATTCTTTATTAACCGGGCTCTTTATTCATAATATGCTTCTAAACCGTTCGACGACACGACCCCCGTACACTCTGAACATCTATCCTCATCGAGCCCTCCTCCTCCCATCGTCTGATCCTCCTTAATCCCTGCCGCTGTTGGACTCTCACTCGTGTAAGTCAACCACCCCTCGCTCAGAGCGTTGTTATCGATATCAGGGTGACATAATTCATGTCTTGGGCCACTGAAATAGGAGCCTGTTCAATTAATCCTGACTGACACCACCCACATTAAGGTCATTAGCGATGCTTCACTGATCAGATGTGTCTAATGGTCATTAGCCATGCTTCACTGATCAGATGGGTCTAGTGGTCATTAGTCATGCTTCACTGATCAGATGGGTCTAGTGGTCATTAGCCATGCTTCACTGATCAGATGGGTCTAGTGGTCATTAGCCATGGTTCACTGATCAGATGGGTCTAGTGGTCATTAGCCATGCTTCACTGATCAGATGGGTCTAGTGTTCATTAGCCATCCTTCACTGATCAGATGGGTCTAGTGGTCATTAGCCATGCTTCACTGATCAGATGGGTCTAGTGGTCATTAGCCATGCTTCACTGATCAGATGGGTCTAGTGTTCATTAGCCATCCTTCACTGATCAGATGGGTCTAGTGGTCATTAGCCATGCTTCACTGATCAGATGGGTCTAGTGGTCATTAGC
>CAXITT010000003.1:2649747-2669036 GCA_964033795.1 Lymnaea stagnalis | reverse complement strand
GGGGGGGGGGGGGGGGGGGGGGTGGGGGTGCTTTTCACCGATTTTTATATTTATATCTATTGATATATTAAAAATAAGTACCTTTGTGTACCCGGACCTATTTGGTACAGAAGGGAAGTGGGGCACATCTATTGGATGACGAGGGCATTTCGAACAGATCTATTGGATGACGAGGGCATTTCGAACAGATCTATTGGATGACGATGACATTTCGGACAGATCTATTTGATGACGATGACATTTCGGACAGATCTATTTGATGACGAGGACATTTCGGACAGATCTATTGGATGACGATGACATTTCGGACAGATCTATTGGATGACGATGACATTTCGAACAGATCTATTGGATGACGAGGGCATTTCGAACAGATCTATTGGATGACGATGACATTTCGGACAGATCTATTTGATGACGAGGGCATTTCGAACAGATCTATTGGATGACGAGGGCATTTCGAACAGATCTATTGGATGACGATGACATTTCGGACAGATCTATTGGATGACGATGACATTTCGGACAGATCTATTTGATGACGAGGGCATTTCGAACACATCTATTGGATGACGATGACATTTCGAACACATCTATTGGATGACGATGACATTTCGAACACATCTATTGGATGACGATGACATTTCGAACAGATCTATTTGATGACGATGACATTTCGGACAGATCTATTTGATGACGATGACATTTCGAACAGATCTATTGGATGACGATGACATTTCGGACAGATCTATTTGATGACGATGACATTTCGGACAGATCTATTTGATGACGATGACATTTCGAACAGATCTATTTGATGACGAGGACATTTCGGACAGATCTATTTGATGACGATGACATTTCGAACAGATCTATTTGATGACGATGACATTTCGAACAGATCTTTTTGATGACGAGGACATTTCGGACAGATCTATTTGATGACGATGACATTTCGAACACATCTATTGGATGACGATGACATTTCGGACAGATCTATTGGATGACGAGGGCATTTCGAACAGATCTATTGGATGACGATGACATTTCGGACATATCTATTTGATGACGATGGCATTTCGAACAGATCTATTGGATGACGATGACATTTCGAACAGATCTATTTGATGACGATGACATTTCGAACAGATCTATTGGATGACGATGACATTTCGAACAGATCTATTGGATGACGATGACATTTCGAACAGATCTATTTGATGACGATGACATTTCGAACAGATCTATTTGATGACGATGACATTTCGGACAGATCTATTGGATGACGATGACATTTCGAACAGATCTATTGGATGACGATGACATTTCGGACAGATCTATTTGATGACGATGACATTTCGGACAGATCTATTTGATGACGATGACATTTCGAACACATCTATTGGATGACGATGACATTTCGAACAGATCTATTTGATGACGATGACATTTCGAACACATCTATTGGATGACGATGACATTTCGAACACATCTATTGGATGACGATGACATTTCGAACACATCTATTGGATGACGATGACATTTCGAACAGATCTATTTGATGACGATGACATTTCGGACAGATCTATTTGATGACGATGACATTTCGAACAGATCTATTGGATGACGATGACATTTCGGACAGATCTATTTGATGACGATGACATTTCGGACAGATCTATTTGATGACGAGGACATTTCGGACAGATCTATTTGATGATGAGGACATTTCGGACAGATCTATTTGATGACGAGGGCATTTCGGACAGATCTATTTGATGACAAGGGCATTTCGGACAGATCTATTTGATGACGAGGGCATTTCGGACAGATCTATTTGATGACGAGGGCATTTCGGACAGATCTATTTGATGACGAGGGCATTTCGGACAGATCTATTTGATGACGATGACATTTCGGACAGATCTATTTGATGACGAGGGAATTTCGGACATATCTATTTGATGACGAGGGCATTTCGGACAGATCTATTTGATGACGATGACATTTCGGACATATCTATTTGATGACGAGGGCATTTCGGACAGATCTATTTGATGACCAGGGCATTTCGGACATATCTATTTGATGACGAGGGCATTTCGGACATATCTATTTGATGACGGGGGCATTTCGGACAGATCTATTTGATGACGAGGGCATTTCAGACAGATCTATTTGATGACGAGGGCATTTCAGACAGATCTATTTGATGACGATGACATTTCGGACAGATCTATTTGATGACGAGGGCATTTCGGACAGATCTATTTGATGACGAGGGCATTTCGGACAGATCTATTTGATGACGAGGGCATTTCGGAAAGATCAATTTGATGACGAGGGCATTTTGGACAGATCTATTTGATGAAGAGGGCATTTCGGACAGATCTATTTGATGACGATGTCATTTCGGACAGGTCTATTTGATGACGATGGGATCAGATCTATTTGCTGACGATGGCATTTAGGACAGATCTATTTGTTGACGATGGGATCAGATCTATTTGATGACGAGGGCACATCGGATAGATTTATCATATTAAAAAATGAGATTTTATGGATATCTCTATTATAATGATAAGGAGGGCATGGTGGCTGCCTACACCAGCCGCACTGACCTACCAGCAAATGTTTCCCATGCAAGTTAGCTTTTATTGTATCTGTGTCTCGTTTAATTCAGTTACAAACAAAATTAGTTATATAAATATTGTGATGCACAAAAACAAAAAAACGGAGACACACTGGAGACACACGTAGACACTCAGAGACACACGGGGACACACGGAGACATACAGGATACACGCGGAGACACACGGATCTACCCCCCGAGGAGCGTAACTCAAATGTCAACATAAAACTGAATGAACCTGGACGAAAGCTGTTGCCTTGTTTTGTTCAACAAAGTTTTTGTATGTTACCTAAGTAGTGATCGATATCTGTAGCGTGCTCGTCGCCCCGGAACAAATAGTGTAACATGGAATTAGTTATGAATGAATTGTGATGCCGATATCATCTGATACATAATAAATAACGTACTGCGTAAAAGGAAAAATAAAGAATTCATTCTGCAACGTTACATTTAACTATATATATATTTCTTTAAAAAAAATATTTTTTTTAAAAATGAGAAATGACATTATACATAGTAAAAATATGCATTCTTGTCTGCAAGCCTTAACTCGCCCAAGTCTTCCCCTTTCTCAACTAGCACACGGCAATCTCTTCACGGGAGATGTACGCCGATGGGTAAAAAATGTAAAAAATTAGTTAAAAATTAGCTTCTGTCTCAACAATTAGCGGCACCGGAAGCATTTTGATATATTAATGGCATGACACAAAAAAAACTTTTTTTTAAAATTTTAATATAGGTCATCTTTCAGCAGAGAATGAAGGTCATCTTTCAACACCTGAAGAAGGTCACTCAAATTAAATCCCATTTTCTAATTTGTTTGTGTCAGCATCGAATCTGCGTGATTGATGAATTATAATGGCTGAAGTGGCTTATGGCTTATCGAGTGGTTTCGTTAAGGGGGGTTTGGGTGGGGGGGGGAGGGTGTGCGCGGGGCAATGCTAAGTAAAACTGGTGTGTACAGCCGAGTCCTAAATAAGAACAGAAGATGGGATTATAACGTGCATTCCCGAAAACCTGCAGCTGGTGAAACTGCGGGTAGGAACGACTCCAGGAGATTCATGTTATACTGCAACTTTAGACTACGGGTAGTCTTGTCAACCCCAGTAACAGGACGGATCGATATCAGCCATCAAAATGGGCCGGCAGCTTACTTGATCGATTCCGACTCTGATTCAATCAGACGTTTCATCGTGCATATTTTTAAAATAAATGTTATTACTCCGACCCCTACTCCAGGTATTCTTTAATGACACCAGTGTAGCCACCTTCCCCGGTAACATTTGAGTTTTCAAACGCCACCGGAGTTTTTAGGGTACCCCCTAATTCCAAAACACATTTGGCGCTCATCTCCGTTTAAATGGATATCGTCTGTTTCGCATCGGAACGGCAGTGATCATATGCTAAGATTGACGTTGAAGTAATCGGTTTAAATAGCAAGTATTTTATTTTTTATAATTTCTTTTAACTTTGTTTATCATGGTTTCACGGCCATATATTTTCCCATTTTGCCCATCAGCATAACAATAGAACCAATATGGAAATGTGTTTTTAATCTATAATTTATTTATGGCATCTTTGCATCTTTTGCAACAGCAAACCGAAAATGACATCATGGAACAAACGTTGGAGTAGTAATAAATACTTTGAGCTTTACACCCTTGCGGATTCCCACACGTGTATGCCCATTTCCCGCCTCGTTTCTTCATTTCCCATTTTGTGGTTCCATTTTCAAACTTGTATGTGTCTTTCCCACCTTGTATGTCATTAACATTTTGTATGTTTATTTCCCCACCGCGTATGACCATTTTCCAGCCTGCGTGGCTATTTCACACCTTGCATGTCCATTTCACACGTTGAATCTCCATTTCCCACCTTGTATGTCCATTTCAAACGTTGAATCTCCATTTCCCACCTTGTATGTCCATTTCACACGTTGAATCTCCATTTCTCACCTTGTATGGCCATTTCACACGTTGAATCTCAATTTCCCACCTTGTATGTCCATTTCCTGTGAA
Source organism: Lymnaea stagnalis (assembly GCA_964033795.1). Classification (NCBI taxonomy): domain Eukaryota; kingdom Metazoa; phylum Mollusca; class Gastropoda; family Lymnaeidae; genus Lymnaea; species Lymnaea stagnalis. The sequence continues at coordinate 2,664,386 of CAXITT010000003.1, read as the reverse complement.
CACCTAATCCAAACTCGTCTCTGCACTGATTCAGATTCCCCCCTTCCCCCAGCTCCCGTTTTTCGTATTTCGTTATAAGCCGAAATGATCAATGTCATCTGGTTACAATGACACAATGAGGTCTCTTCCGTTCATAATGGACACTCTTGACGAAGATTTAAAAAAAAAGCACAACTACCGAATCGACTTATGACAAAAAATTCAGACTTACCTTTCCTAACTTTGGTCAGAACTGTTGGGCACCTTAAACCCCCCCCCCCCCCCCCCCCCCGCCCTTGTTTTTAATCCAGGTAAAATGTTCCTCATCTGTTAATTCGAAAGCTCCCGGCAACATCGACCCTAGTCGAGCTCAAGACGAGTCCAGTATCACAATACAGCCACTTCAGTTCCGGTCTCCTATTACTAACGGCATCAAAACGAGGCCGTCCTAATTTCAAGCTTGTCACATCAAAGTCAAGGAGATGGAGCCTGACTTTTTTTTCCCCGCAAATTTATTTTTTATTATTTTGCTAGCCTTTTATTTTGTCTCGCGTCGCTGTTTTGAGAAACCCCGTGTTTGGTCTCTAGGTAGTTTTGATTCCCCTCCCCCCCCCCCTCGTTTTAGTTCTCTGATCAGTTGTGAGAACCCCCGTCTTATTTATGGCAATTGAGTTCAAAATCGGGGGTTCTCAAATATTTTTGTATGTTCTTGTTTCTTTAATTATGAATAATTCTAATAACCCTTAATGTTTTATCTCTCTTCTTTTGTATTGTCCAAAATTTTCTTTGTCTTGTTTACTCTATTCTCAGTTGTTGTTTTTTTTTGGGTGGTAACCGGAAATCCGAACGTCTGATAAAAATAAGACATTTCTGAACCTGTGAAATGAACTAAAATCACCCGCCAAAGAATGGTTGCTGCAATGTAAGAACTGCCCCTCTACTAACGTTACTTGACCAAACATGCAATCAAGTAACGTAATTTATAAGAATCCCACTGAGTGCTCACTTCTGTGACTTTTATTTTGCGCGCCTATTGAACCCAGCGTCATAGCCATACATACGTGCCCAGAGAGTTATTATTATTATTTTATGATAATGCCCTTGTAAATTAATACCTTAACTATTTCAGAGGCACAACTTTCCTCAGAGAGATGGTACTGGAAAATGAAACACCGCACTTTCCGCTCATCAAGACTTTAATGGTACTTTTAAATAGTTTCTTTTCTTTTTTAAATATCTACATGTAAAGCTCGGAGGGATTATGTTTATTTGTATGAATATGGTTCGCATTTGCTTCTTTATAGCGAGAGAACCGAACAATGGCTCGTAACCAAATTTAACACGGTCATACCTCCTTACCTGCATTCGGTTCATGTAAAGTTTTGGCAAAATCCCTTTATCCCAAAAGATGAAATGGTAAAAAAGTTGGTCGTTCCAGATAAGTTATTTTTAGCGTACCCATTTCGCACCATCCTTTACTTAGAACGGCGCGCTTTCATACACGTATTCATTAATGGAAAGTTTTCCGTGCGCTTTTGAAGATATATTAAAATTATTTTACAAAATTAATCTCTCAATAAGATTTCAAATGTTTCTCCCTATATCGTTCTGGTAGATCTATTGACTATATGCATGAGGATAATGTGTTTGTTTGAACTGCATACGCTTCTACATAGATCAATGGATAAAGTTTGCATTAGATAGTTATTTCACGTCATTATGCAGAAGGAAAATGTTGATGGGGTTTGGGATATGTTTTTGTTTAAACATCCCACTCATGGTTGGAGTCTCAAATTTCGTGTTTGCTCTCCCCTTATATTAAAAATTCAATTCATGAATTAATGGGTAGATCTAGACTAAACTTGGTAAAATGCACTTGAAAATTTGTATTGGAAAAACTGGTGGGTTCGAACTCAAAATATTCACCACCTGTGGGGCAGAGGAAGTTTATTTCATTGTACTTTTATAGGCTATATCTTTCCCCCGATTTTAATGTGAAAACGTGTACATTTGAACTTAATTATTTATCTGATCAATCATTTAGGTAATAATGAAAATGTCCCCAATTTAGAGCGCATCACAAGCAGGTCCCTTATTTCATCTTCAATTAAAATTGGCCTAGAGTTAGGTGATTTTATTTTTGGTGTTTTAGTATTGTAATTACGATGACGTAAAATAGTATTTTTTTACAAGTTATTGGAAGCTTTTAGAACAATTGATAGAATTTGCCAGCAAGTTCAATAGTGGTCCATGGAGATACATAAATTATGCTAATGTCAATGGAATCTAAACGTTTGTGATATAGTTTAGTTGAATAGCTTTCTATATTTGCCTAAGAAAATACGTCGGTCTCGGGAAATATATCTTTATAAATCTCTGGAGGTTTCTGACTATTTCAAGAACGTTCGATTGTTTAGATAGGTCTTTAAGATTATATACAGTTCCTTTATAGATTACAGATATGTCCCTTTTATAGACTATAGAAATGTCCCTTTTATAGATTATAGAAATGTCCTTTTTATAGACTATAGAAATGTCCCTTTTTATAAAAATAGAAAATGTCCCTTTATGGATTATAGAAATTCCCTTTTATAGAATAAAGAAATGTCCCTTTTGCGCCTTCGGAGTTCGTTGATAGTTTAAAATGAGTGAAGGAGGCTCTACAATATGTTTTCCTTATACCAAAGCTTTACACCATCCTTATACCCAAGCTTTACACCAAGGCTTATCTTCCAAAGGAAGCTTCCACGCGAATTGATGCCTCTAGGCCAGGCCCGCACAACTCAAAATGTAAGGTGGGCCGTATGTCTCTAGGCCAAACTTTCAGAAAATCCCATTAAAGTATTGGTGAATTTGAAAGCAATAATATTGACTGATTTTTGGGAAGCGACCCTCCAATTTTATTTTAAATAAGACGCTATATATTTGGCGTTTTTCAAAAGATTTTATTGGTACACATTTTTTCAATAAATTAAATTTTTCATATACAAATTAAATACTCACTGATGTAAAATGTTTAAGACCAAGTCATTTTAGGCGTCGGGGGGGGGGGCGGAGGGGTGGCCAAAAATTTCAAAATATAAAATACATCATCTTTGACAACTTCATTACGATTTTAATGCAATAAATTTGAAAGTTTAATTTAAATATTTTTCTGAAGTATTATTTTTACAATAAATTAAATTTATCATATACAAATTAAATACGCACTGAGGTAAAATGTTTAAGACCAAGTAATTTTAAGCGTAGGGGGGGGGGGGCGGAGGGGTGGCCAAAAATTTCAAAATATAAAATACATCATCTTTGACAACTTCATTACGATTTTAATGCAATAAATTTGAAAGTTTAATTTAAATATTCTTCTGAAGTATTTCTGTAGATTTATCTTAGGGGTAAATGAATTATCCCTTTTTGGGTTGAGCCTCCGTAGAAGATCTCTTATGTATATTTCGCTTCTGGTGCATCCTGCTTCGTTTTTTTTACAATCGGTCCCCCACCTACTCAAAATATTTATATTAATAGTGCTGATTTGTATTTTGTTTTAAAGCTGCCACGCATTGTGCTTCATGCGTGACTTTTGAACTTGGCTAAAAATGTTGAATTGTTTTCCTTCGGGGGGGAGGCGACTATTATATTAATAAATAAAGAGCCACGGATATAGTGTTTAAAGGCCGGTAGGTAGGGTGTAGGACTGTCTGTACGCCTACTGTTCAAAAGCCGGCATGTATTATAGAATAGGAGACGTTAACTTCTTTTGGGTGGGTAAAACTTGGACCTACCGGGCTTTTTCTCAAAATAACCGGACATGGTGTACAAAAAACAACTGCACCCGGTTAAGCCCTGGGCCCATTTTATGTTACTTGATCAACGGCAATCGCTTTGGCATTTTTTAATACGTCTTTTTAATAAGACATCTTGAGAAAGCTAGACTGCTCTTAAAATCTTTTGTTTTGCTTTCTAGAGCTTGTATATTAACTCAAATCGACTAGGCCCCAAATTAAGTGTATGCAAGTGTAATTATAAATGTGTCTTTTTTTAATGGTACTTTAACGATTATCATACATAGGTAATACACGCTTCTAATTTTAGATTAATTTTTTTTTTCGAGTTCAAACCCGAGCTACGCCGGGTATATTTGCTAGTTGTTAATAACGTAAACCCCTTTTATTGCTATTGTTGATACATGTTGCCATTATAATGCAATTTTAATCTTACGTGTAAATGTTAAAATCTTGATAAGTCTGGATGCTTAACTTACACAAAAGAGGTGGGGGTGCACGCGGCTTCGTTGTTCAGGGAGCCACAAAATTGGCGGGGCGCTGTGGATCTGCGAGCTGCAAATATGCCAATGTTTATAAGATGGGGGTAAATGAGGTTGATGAATGCGCCAGCTCTGTTTATGATCACCTGCCTGATGTTGCTATAATGGGTATAGGCGAGTTAATGGTGGGGGTTAAGCTCACAGTGAATGATCGGGGTTAAGCTCACAGTTAATGATGGGGGTTAAGCTCACAGTGAATGATCGGGGTTAAGCTCACAGTTAATGGTGGGGGTTAAGCTCACAGTGAATGATCGGGGTTAAGCTCACAGTTAATGATGGGGGTTAAGCTCACAGTGAATGGTCGGGGTTAAGCTTAGAGTGAATGGTCGGGGTTAAGCTCACAGTGACTGGTGGGGGTTAAACTCACAGACAATGATGGGGTTAAAATAGAACTAACCAACCTTTTACATTGATAAATATGAAAAGTGGGGGTATCATTTTCCTAACACACGACTGTGCTGTTATTAATTGCTCTGTCGCGTTGAGCGGCTGCTGTTTGATGACACACTGCCAAGTTTCTTTTGGCTTCCGTGTTACATTTCGCTGCAGATCTTTCATTACCCAGCTAAGTTAAACAGTAGCTAATTCTAAACAGATTTTAAAAAAAAGATTTATACGATTAAGCTGTGTACCAAATATCAGGCCAGTGGCCGTAGCTCTTAGCACGCCATTGGCGTAATCATCTTACTGGAGTACACACTCCGAACCAAAAATCCTTTTATAATGTTACATCGGCGTGTATATGTATTACACATCTGAGGGTCGCACGTGCGAAGTTTGAAGGTTTAAATATTTGAGTGCAGTTTCGGAGCAGGGTAACACTAGACGGCTCAAAAAACACAGTATGGTGAGTGTGCCTTTATGGAACCGGAAGGGGGGGGGGCGGGGAATGGAAGGGATTGTTTAAACGTGCATTAAAAATGCAGGACATGTGTGCTGAAGGGAAAGGTTTGGTGTAGATCTAGAGTCTCCACAGGGTTGAATGATACAGACGACGCATTGGAGACATGAATCGGGAATTTATCTAGGGCCACGGGGACATATCTATAAGATTAAAATGGGAAATTAGCGAAACAGGGAAGGGTGAATTTGGATCAAAGGGGACGAGTCGGTTGGGGGACGAATCCCGAAAGGACATTAAGGAAAGAGAATGATCGATCGCGGGAAGGGGCAGAGAGGAGGATTCGGAAAGGGAATCGGGTGGGAGAGGGTTTCGTGGTAGATGGAGAGCTAATGAACGAAGGCGGAGCACATTTTGGAAGGTTTGCAATTATTATTGATCATTTTTTTTTTAAAAAATAATAATTTATTATAGATTTTTGTAGATGTACCCCACCTTTAAAAGCGTAGGAGTCGAGTTCCCGCTATAATTTGAGACTCCGTTTGTCGACGGCAGTTTACAGCAATGGTAAAAGTGTTCCCACCCCCCACCCCCTCGCGTGGACCAGGGAGGAGGAAAAACTATTAACCAGCTTTTGAGAGCCACGAGATGTGATGTGGCCTGTGGGGGGGGGGTCTCCCATGATATCTGTGATGTGGCTTGTGGGGGTCTCCCATGATATCGATTTTCCCAAGGCTTGAAGGAAATGTGCAGCTCGGAATTTGTCAGTATCAATTTTGAGTTCCCTGCGAATATGAGCCGGGGAAACATTAAGGACTCCAGCATCGTGCACGAAACGGGGGGGGGGGGGGGGGATTACCTCAATTCACTCGGCAATATTCATGTGTGTCATTACTTTCACACGGCTTTGTGTCGATGGCAACATGACGTCTGCAGCTAAATTGAGTCTCCGGCTAGGTAAGACTTTTGAAACTTAAAGTTTCATCAAACCTTTAAACTCGGACAAAAAGGGACCTTGGATTCTTCTTGACGTTGGCCAGATAGGACTCCCGGAACACTAAGACTCTTTCAATGTTAAGTATTCTTCAAAATTGAAACTCGAAAATTCATATTTCTTTTAAGGCTAGATAACAGCTTTGTCTTAGAGATTAGAAGACTAGATAACAGCTTTGTCCTAGAAGGCTAGATAACAGCTTTGTCTTAGAGATTAGAAGACTAGATAACAGCTATCCACTTCTTATAAATGATTCTCAAACAGGCTTTCATTTACACGGTTGTGTCCATAATTGGATACACATTACAGTGGAATATAAAATGTGTCGGCCATCTGCTTTGATTGGAAACTTTTGCAGACGATCAACACAGTTGGTTCGCACAAGTTTTTCATTTCCTTAGCACTTGAATCTTCTTGAAGTTGATGTAATTTGTTCACATCTCGAGAATGATGTACTCTGTTCACTTTTCAAAAATGATGTAATTTGTTCACATCTCGCAAATGATGTACTCTGTTCACTTTTCAAAAATGATGTAATTTGTTCACATCTCTCAAATGATTCAATATGTTAACATTTCACAAATGATGCACTTTGTTCACATCCGCTAGTGTTTTAGATGCAATGATGTTTGCACATCACGCACGGGATTCGGAGTGAAACCCATTCCAATAAGAGAATACAATTCTAACAGAAAATGATCCACTCCGTCCATTTTTTACACAGGAAATTCAATCTTGAGACCTTCTCTCCACGAATAGAACCTGTAGACCGTAAAACCCCGGTGTGTTACTGTAAAACCCCGGTGTGTTACTGTAAATCCCCGGTGTGTTACTGTAAAACCCCGGTGTGTTACTGTAAAACCCCGGTGTGTTGAGCCAGAGATGGTTCAGGGCTCGTACGATCAGGTCAAGAACTAACGGGATTAATGGTGGAGTTCAGGGGGGGGGGGCAAGGTTAAAGACCAATCAATCTCTTGCTTACAAGCCTGCAGCCCAGGCCACGGGTGGGGCAGACACTAAAATGTTTACATGGACATGACGCAAAGCGCGCTTGGGGTTGGTGCACTGCCTGCACCGAGGCGAGGGTAGCAGGCTGAGAAACGGGGAGGCCAGCAAGGGGAACGTTGTCAGTGGTCAACAGCTGTTTGAGGTGAATGCACTCGATGCTAGCCTGAACGGTCAGGAGCTGGAGTGTGTACAACGGGCTAAATGACCTGATCAAGGCCATGAGTATCCAGGAGTGGGGAGAGAGGAGTATAAATGATGGACTACGAATATAGGACTCCAGCCAAATGCTCTGAGTTCAGACTTTGAAAAGAGCGTTGCACCTGAAGTTGCATATGGGTGATGCACCTGAGTTTGAATAGGGGTGTTGCACCTGAGTTTGCACAGGGGCACACTTACAGAGGGAACCGGTGGCGATTCGCTAACGGTAACTGCTTGGCTACATACATATAGAACTATCATTTAACCGCTCAACGGATTACTCGCCACCTGTAAAAAAACTTCATAGGATGTCTACCGGTCCAAAAAAAAATTAAGGTTAGGTTGAAAAGAGTTCCATTGTAGGAATGTATTTTTTAATGTGAAAACAGCGATACTTACGTCAATAAAAAAAAACTTTTTCTGAAAACGTTTTCTGTTTTTCTGATGTGTTCAAGAGTTTACGAGAAATAGAGTGGATTTAAAATCTACATTCATTTTTGTTTCATTTCTGTTCGAATATTAAATTTGTCCCCCCCCCCGCCCCCCTTTTGATGAAGTTTCAATGACTGCAATTGTTTTAAACCACCCCCACCCCACAACCACACACACACAAATTGAATGAACTATAATTCTTTATTTTAGTGGACATTATGCAATACAGGTTTTAATGTGTACACAAATTGCGTTAGAAAAAAATATATATTATCGCTCACAGTGCACACATACTTTTAAGAAAACATATTTTGATTGGAATAGAAATAGAAAGATTTCAAAATTCAAACATAATGGGAATAGAAAGACTTTAAACATTATCATCCCTCAGTAGCGCCGTTATCAACTCTCAGTAGAGCCATAACCATCTCTCAGTAGAGCCATAACCATCTCTCAGTAGAGCCATAACCATCTCTCAGTAAAGCCATAACCATCTCTCAGTAGAGCCAAAACCATTCTCAGTAGAGTCATTACCTATTCTCAGCAGAGCCATTACCCTCTCAGTAGAGCCATAACCATCTCTCGGTAGAGCCATAACCATCTCTCAGTAGAGCCATAACCATCTCTCAGTAGACTCATTACCTATTCTCAGCAGAGCCATTACCCTCTCAGTAGAGCCATAACCATCTCTCAGTAAGGCCATAACCATCTCTCAGTAGAGCCATAACCATCTCTCAGTAGAGCCATAACCATCTCTTAGTAGAGCCATTACCTATTATCAGCAGAGCCATTAACCTCTCAATAGAGCCATACCATCTCTCAGTAAAGCAATTATCTCTCTTTAGAGCGATTATCATCTTTCAGTAGAGCCATTATCATCTCTCATTAGAGCCATTATCATCTCTCATTAGAGCCATTATCATCTCTCAGTAAAGCAATTATCTCTCAGTAGAGCCATTATCATCTCTCATTAGAGCGATCATCATCTCCCAGAAGAGCCATTATCTCTCAGTAGAGCCATCCCCATCTCCCAGAAGAACCATTATCATCTCTCAGTAGAGCCATCACCATCTCTCATTAGAGCCATCACAATCTCTCAGAATAGCCATTATCATAACTCATTAGAGCGATCATCATCTCCCAGAAGAGCCATTATCATCTCTCAGTAGAGCCATCCCCATCTCCCAGAAGAGCCATTATCATCTCTCAGTAGAGCCATTATCATCTATCAGTAGAGCCATCCCCATCTCCCAGTAGAGCCATTATCATCTCTTAGTAGAGCCATTATAAAATCTCAGTATAGCCGTCGTCATCTCTCATTAGAGCTATCATCATCTATCAATAGAGCCATCATCATTTCTCAGTAGAGCCATTATCATTTCTCAGTAGAGCCATTATCACGCCTAAGTATTGCCGTCGACATCTCTCATTAGAGCCAATCTCACCTGTCGGTGACCTATCTTAAAAGCATTACATAAAGTGATAACACGCCCCACCCCCCCCACGTCATCAACCTATTCCGACGATCTGTCTCCTGTTATAAACTGCCTGTACATGACAGTGTACTTCGAGCAGACACCAAAGGTGTATGTTATGTAAATTAGAACTTCCCGTCTGAGCCATTATCACGCCTAAGTATTGCCGTCGACATCTCTCATTAGAGCCAATCTCACCTGTCGGTGACCTATCTTAAAAGCATTACATAAAGTGATAACACGCCCCCCCCCCCCACGTCATCAACCTATTCCGACGATCTGTCTCCTGTTATAAACTGCCTGTACATGACAGTGTACTTCGAGCAGACACCAAAGGTGTATGTTATGTAAATTAGAACTTCCCGTCATCCGTTTAAGATTATATTACATTTACTTTACCCCCACACGTTGTTGTTTTCCTCCCTTTCAACTTTGACGACTGTCTAAATTTTAAAAGCAAGGGAATTACAATTTAGCGCCATTCTTTTTCTGTAAGATTCCATTTCCTCGGAAGTTAAACAGTTTTCTAGCTCGTTATGCAACACTCATTACTTTGTATTGTATTTTTTTTTTTTTTCATTTTAAAGCATAATTTTTCATCGATTAAATGTTTTTCAATAAACGCTATTGCGATCAGTAAACACCAACTCCAACTAGCGTCCATCTTGTTTATATATCTTTGAGCTCAGCTGTTCCCCACCTCCCCTTCCCCCCCCCCCCCCCCCCCCCCCCCCCCACCCCCCACCCCATGCCCGCAACCCTCGCGGTGCTCTCTGTCCCGATAGTGCTTCCAATCTTAGAAATGTACAGGTCCTGGTCTTAGGAGAAAAGGAAGGGCGATGCTGATCTCCCCTGGATCTCAAAGTGCGACCACCTGAAGACAATTAAGGTGGGGGGGGGTGGATGGAGCGGAGGCGAGCGCGTGCAGGTGGATAACGACCAGATTCGTTCAGCCGATAACATTTATTTTAACACCGCGCCAACTATATCCCGTTGTCTAGCGTTTGTTAACCGCGTAGCTCCAGTGATGAAATGGCGACTTCCTGGGCGGAGAATTCGATGGTGACACTATTAGCGGTCGGGGGAGAAAAGAGGGGGGGGGGATTTCAACATGCTATATATTTATTTTAATCTGATAATTTGTTTGATTTTGTTTGTATGAAGCCGAATGCCATAAAGACGCACAAGCAGTGTTTTCTGCCCACCCCCGGAGATCTAGCTGAAGAGATCATATTCCGAGTAACTATAGTACTTTACTATAAACCAGGCATAAAAACACTGCATCGATTGTGCCATCAACTTGTTTGTAAATGAAAGATTACCCTGTTTATATATTTGACACAATAGTGGAGCAATGCTCTGAACTTGATATATCCCGACCCCCCCCCCCCTCGCCCTTCCTCCTTTAAAAAAAATTTTTTTCACTATGCATCGATTGTGCCATCAACTTGTTTGTAAATGAAAGATTACCCTTTTTATATATTTGACACAATAGTGGAGCAATGCTCTGAACTTGATATATCCCGACCCCCCCCCCCTCGCCCTTCCTCCTTTAAAAAAAATTTTTTTCACTATAATTACACAATTTAAATGACCCACTGACCCACAAAATGAACTTATAAAATATTTACAGAAACTTGCACAGGCGGCACACTTATTACATGCAACGGCGCTTCGTTGAATGTGGTCCAGCGTATTAGACAAAATAGAGCGCCGTTCCTTACCTGTAGTTTGAGAGACCTCAACAAGACGTCACCGACAAGTATGTCACCGACAAGTATGTCACCGACAAGTATGACCAAGTCCTGTTTTGTAGTTTTGATCCCATGGAATCGATTCGTTGGATCTGACCAGTCGGGGAGAAGGTTGGGGGGGATGAGGGGGTGCGATACGTAACTCCCAGTATCTCGGGATAACCGGCTATTTCTAGGCACCGCAGCGGTTAAGCAGATTACCGGCCAAAGTCTTGTCAAAGAACTTGTAGAATTTATGGGAACGGGAGAGTGGAGGGAGAGAGAGAGAGAGAGAGAGAGAGAGAGAGAGGTCCAGCTAAACGTATCCAAACATAGACCAGGCGGTCGAGGTTAAGATGCCAGTGTGTGTGTGTGTGTGTTTGTGTGTGTGTGTATGTGTGTGTGTGGGCAGAGCACTACGTCACAGCGACGAGATTATGGTCACATGATCAATGTACATGGGAACATTTGAGTGTCATGACAGTCGTGAGGTTATGGACGTGATACATGCGACGCAAACGATGTGTGTCTATAAATAGAATATGTTGAGCCTTAATTAGGGTTTGACAAAATACAGATTTAGACGTTTGGGGAAATGGCTTCATCGGTGCCACGAAATGAATGATGTCATTTTGGGAATGTCTCTTGGTGAATTTGTGATGCGCATGAGATTATGTGAAATTATGATGAGTGAGGTTATGTGACATAGTGAAGTGTGAGATTATGTGAAATTGTGATGATTGAGATTATGTGAAATTGTGATGAGTGAGATTACGTGAAATTGTGATGAGTAGGATTGTGTGAAATTGTGATGATTGAGATTATGTGAAATTGTGATTCCTGAGGTTATGTTAAATTGTGATGAGTGAGGTTATGTTAAATTGTGATGAGTGAGATTATGTTAAATTGTGATGAGTGAGGTTATGTTAAATTGTGATTCGTGAGATTATGTTAAATTCTGATGAGTGATATTATGTTAAATTGTGATGAGTGAGATTATGTTAAATTGTGATGAGTGAGATTATGTTAAATTGTGATGAGTGAGGTTATGTTAAATTGTGATGAGTGAGGTTATGGGAAATTGTGATGAGTGGGGTTATGTTAAATTGTGAGAAGTGAGGTTATGTGAAATTGTGATTCGTGAGATTATGTTAAATTGTGATGAGTGAGGTTATGTTAAATTGTGATGAGTGAGGTTATGTTAAATTGTGATGAGTGAGGTTATATTAAATTGTGATGAGTGAGGTTATGGGAAATTGTGATGAGTGGGGTTATGTTAAATTGTGATGAGTGAGATTATGTTAAATTGTGATGTGTGAGATTATGTGAAATTGTGATGTGTGAGATTATGTGAAATTGTTATGTGTGAGATTATGTAAAATTGTGATGTGTGAGATTTTGAAATTGTGATGAGTGAGATTATGTGAAATTGTGATGAGTGAGATTATGTGAAATTGTGATGTGTGAGATTATGTGAAACTGTGATGTGGTTATGTGAAATAGCGATAAATGAGATTATGTAAATCGCGATTGGCGAGCTTAAGTGAAATTTGTGTCAATTTTGTTCATTTCCTATTGGCCCTTCATTAAAATAATTCTTCTTTGCTCTCATTCACTAAGTAAAAAATATTGAAACAAAAATAAACTGATATATAACTTAGCAATTAAAATTTACAGTCATGTAGCTCTTGTATTCTCTCTATTTCTTCCGATGCTCTTGTAATTCACGTACTTTTCCCACACGTTTGAAAGAACCGATTCCTTCTAGTCATAGTCTCTCAGGCGGGATCAACATTGTAGAGGGAGGCAAGATGTCGGGGTTGTCAGGTCTTGAAATACATCATAATGCAAACCCATGACCAGGCTGATGACGCCATTTCAGCTCTCGTGGATGTGATGAAACCATGAGCTCCAAAAAGTTCAACCATGACAAACAAATGAACAAACAAATGAACAAACAAAAGGATAAACAAATGAACAAACAAATGAATAAACAAATGAACAAACAAATGAACAAACAGATGAATAAGCAAGTGAACAACATATTGAGCAAACCATCTCAAGTTATGTTCAATTTACAAATAAAAGTATTCTGTAATGGATGTCTGTATAGCACTGAGATGAAAGTAGTTTTCATTTATTTTTCATTTAAAATGTTTAAAAAGGATCACAAAGAATCAATTAAGTCCTTTCAATGTAAATTCCCCTCTGAATGCCAGCTCAGTGGGGTTTTTTTTTCAATCCTGTACATTAGTAGACATGATCTTTGTACACTAAATCTATTGGAATACCGGTACAAGGAGTGTTAAGATGTACCTCATGTTGAGTTCATGTTCCCTTAGTATGGTAAAACTCTCTAGCCAAGTACCCGGCTGAGGTCAGACCTACTGATACAGAGGCTAGGATGACCTTTTCTATAGAAATGTTAGAATGTACCTAGCTTTCCGCACACTCCTCCAATCCCCCCCCCCAACCCCAGGGCCAACGGGCGAATCGCAAACACGCAGGGCCCCAGACCGCTACACAAAGGTGGGGCAAGCGCTCAGATCCCCAGACCGCTACCCAAAGGTGGGCAAACAACTGGGGTCCCTGTAGGCCCCCCCACCGTGAGTACACCGAAATGCGTGTCGGTCTTGGGGACCGTGTGTTCGTGGTAGGACAATCTGCCTTTTACTCTAATTGGTATGTTTTGTATGACGTGCTAGTGACCATAAGGGTTTAGACGTCAGAGAGACGTCACAGCGACGTCATAATGACGTCATTCGCATGGAACTGTTGGACACCCAAGGGCTGAGAAGAACTTGTTACAATTTAAAGAACATTTTTATTAAGTTCTAGTTCTATTTCCTTAGTTGTCCACCACTTGATCTCTCTCTTTCTCTCTCTCTCTCTCCTTCTCTAACTTTATGCCAAAAAACACTCGTTCTCTCTTCAGACTCCTGTCTCTCGCGCTAAATTTTCTTCTTCTTTCTCTCTCTCTATTTTCTTCTCTCTTCCCTCCTCTCTCTTTCGCCCTTTCTGCCCATCTCTCTTCCTCATCTTCACTCGTGCACTCACTCGAGCACAGAAACTTGGATAAACTCATCATTTTTTTTCGTAACCACTTACCTGCTATTGTTCACGTTCGATGTATCGTCATTTCTGTCTGCCCTACTCCATTTCTTTTATGCACTCCTAAAATACTTCTCAGTCTTCCATTACAGTGAACCTGACAATGTTCTTGTGTCACGTAGTTCCAGACGGCAACAAAATAGGCGTGTGTGGGTTGTCTAGACGAAAATACAATCAGAACTCTCCAACCGTAATCCTAAATAAAAAAAGATTTTTTTAATAACAAAACTTGGACTACATGTTCCTTTCTACACCTAAAAGGCGAACAACCGGAACGCCAACAACCGGAACACAAACTACCAAAACACCCACAACCGGAACACGAGCAACCGGAACACGAGCAACCGGAACACGAGCAACCGGAATACGAGCAACCGGAACACCAACAATCAAAACAAAATCGAGGAATTTCTCATCCTTCAATTAACCTTGTCGTCTGCTCATTTCCCTTGTCATGTATGTCATGAACAACGCCCGGGGGGGGGGGGATAACCCGAATAAGAAAAAAAAAAAAAAGAAAAAAAATAAAGAATTATCCATTTAATTT
>CAXITT010000003.1:2625450-2649143 GCA_964033795.1 Lymnaea stagnalis | reverse complement strand
GGGGGGGGGGGAGCGCGAGGTCTAGGGTCGATAGCGATCAATGGGGGATGCTAAAAATCAATACAGGCTATTGATTTATTTGTTAGTTGAGCTAGTTTAAGAACATGGGTGGTGGTGGGGAGGGGGGGGAGGGAGGCTCTAGCTTTGAAGAAACTTGATTGTTGACATGCGAAACTTGATTGTTCACATGAGAAACTTGATTGTTGACATGAGAAACTTGATTGTTGACATGAGAAACTTGATTGTTGACATGAGAAACTTGATTGTTGACATGAGAAACTTGATTTTTGACATGAGGAACTTGATTGTTGACATGAGAAATTTGATTGTTGACATGAGAAACTTGATTGTTGACATGAGAAACTTGATTAGAACATTTATGGAATGACTTTAAGTGACGGAAATAGGTAAGGGGGGTATTGTGGAGTTGGGGGGGGGGGTGAAAAGTTAAACTTTGGGGATTAGTTGTAGAAGTTAGATTATAAGATTAATCAAGTTAATCATAATGTGGTTCTTATAAGGGAACCCTTAAACTTTGGGGATTAGTTGTAGAAGTTAGATTATAAGATTAATCAAGTTAATCATAATGTGGTTCTTATAAGGGAACCCGGGGGGGGGGGGTTAATTTATAAAGCAGATGCCAATGGTAGGAGGATATTTGAGATAATGTTGACATAATTTGAAGTTACTGAAGTCAGGTTGACTTAATTTGAAATAAGTCATACTTAAGAATATGGAAAGTAAATACAAAGGTCAGCGGTTGGAGGTTAAAGCTAAGGTCGGAGTCGGAATATTTACGATGTAAAACAATCTTACGCCATTGGACGCTCTTGCTTTTAAAGAACAAACATAAATCGACAGAGAATATGCGATAATGTAGAACATTTACAAGTTCCCTTTTAGATACATCTGCACATTTTCTCTTACACGGGCAAGTCAGGCACCAGCAGTTCAGCTTCTCTTAGATTATTCTTTAAACTCTTTGACTTTTGTGAGACAGCCTCGGTGATTCGATCAAGTGCACTTCCGGAACTCTCAGACCTAATTCTTCCCCCCCCCTCTCTCTCTCTCTCTCTCTCTCTCTCTCTCTCTCTATCAGCTTAAACAGTTCAAAATATTTCTCTGACGTCTGCAGTTCGCCTCGTTTTAATAGAACCAACTGACAAAGCGATGAAACCAACAATCTAATAACTTGAAGCATCAAAGAGGGAATATGGGGGGACTAATGGTTGCGGGGCATTCAACTCCACCCGCATACCACCACCCCAACCCCCTCCTACCCCCCCCCACCCCCACACGTATAAATGAAATGTTCCGTGCTTTTATTTAGTTCCTCCGAGCTTTTAGAAAATACATTTGTGCAGTGCTCCCCTAACCGTCGTCTTGGTTCTCCCAAGAGAAAATTGGGTTCGGGGATACTGAAAAAAAAA
Organism: Lymnaea stagnalis; assembly: GCA_964033795.1. NCBI lineage: Eukaryota > Metazoa > Mollusca > Gastropoda > Lymnaeidae > Lymnaea > Lymnaea stagnalis. The sequence goes on along the minus strand of CAXITT010000003.1, from coordinate 2,647,713 downwards.
AAACGCACGTGGTACCCTCGAGTTAAATATAGTTCATTCAGATTATGATTTTAAATAAATTGATGGAAAAAATGTGTTGTTTTTTTTACTGGCGTTTATTATGTTCCTTATTGATATTTTAAATGTCTCAATTACAAGTGTTGTCAGTGACGAATTAATAAGGTTGTCTCAAGGAATAAAAATTTAAAAAAAAACACTAAATTTAAGAGCCAAACTCGTTTAGTGTCTGAAACACTTGAGAAATAATCTTAGAAATTCGGGTAGATTTTTTCAAGCTACATAGCGACCGGGAGTCCACTCCTGACTATGCAGATTAACAGGTCCCTTTCCATATTTGTGATATTAGCTTATGTATTGAGATGCAAATTGGGGATATGAAGTAAAAATCGAACGTGCTATAACAGGATGCCCGCTGTAACATTAACCTCTCTCAACCCCCCCACCCAACCCAACCCCCTCATCAAATCGATATTATTTATACCCGCCATTTTCTATTAATTTTCATCGTGTTCAAACATAATCACGTCTGCTATCCACGTGTAGTATGCAAGGAAATAAAAACATATTAATTTTACGAGATGGGGATGTCAATGAGGGCTGGCAGTTTATGGGGTCGATGTCCCTGAACAGTATGCGAACCGCTGTTTTTTTGTTTTTGTTGTTGTTTTTTTTGGTCTTTTTTTTTTACTTCGCTGTGATAGATTGGTTTTTTAGAACATTGGAGAACTCTCGAAACCGAGTCTAATCTACGCCGACGTTGCTATGCAATGGGTGACGTAACCGCTCACAAGAGATTGTGACATCCATTATTAACAATTTTATAACAATTTGTTCATGTTCAAGTATCAAATCCATGCTTTTGTGTGCTTCGTTCTTTTTTTAGCTTTTTTTTGTTTTGTTTAAACTGTAAACGCATGCGAGGCCGAGATGGCTGAAGGATGGGTGTTGAGCATTACTAAACTTGATTTGACGACACTGGGATTCAGAAGAACAAAAAAAAAAAAATGCAAGGTGGAAAAAAATGAATGTGACGGGAAAAGGGGGGGGGGAGAGGGAGGGGGCTGACGAGGCGGTGTTTAATAATAAAAATATAATTTATAGCTATAAAAAAGTTGTTAAAACTTTTCGGCTATATTTTATTCATTATTTTAAAATTATGATCAGGGAAAACAATAATAAAGTTGTAGTTCTGTGCGAGTCATACACTTATACGGCCTGAGATCGCTAAAGATTTGTTGTTGTTAAAAACAAACAAATACACCATCAAATCTCCTAATTACAGAAGAATTCCGTCATTTCAACACACACACACACAAAACAATAATAATAATTGGTAAACACATTTTTTTAAATTTTAAGAAACTAATTTTGGTTGGTTTTTTTTTTGTTTTTTTTTTTGTTTTTGTGGGGAGTAGGATTGGGGGGGAGGAGCGTTCAGAACATTTATCTGCGTATCTTACGGCCCAAACACACAATTTCAGCCAACCATCTCGCCTTGATCCTGGGGTATGAACATTTGACGTCTTTGAGTAGGTGAGATGAAATAAAAATCCAATCACCCTTGAAAATAACAATGACAACAATTTTCGACACAGAGGATTTTCATGGACATTATAAAATAAATTCTTGCTTTGACCAAAATTATTTTTGACATGACGCACTATGACGCACCATGTCCTACTAATACGTTTTGCATTGCGAACAAATGCGCACCATGACGTTGTTTATGTTTTGAATTGCACACTGTCGTGCACCATGACGATGTGTATGTTTTGAATTGCGCACTGTCGTGCCCCATGATGTTGTGCATGCTTTCAATGGTGACTTTGAATTGTACAGACTGTTTTATCTCTTTGTATGAGCTGACTTTCAAGACAGCGTCAAAGTCATCACAGAAAACAGTTTGCTATCTGCCCCACCTATACACGTCCCACTTACCCATGCCACACGTATCCATGCCCCAATTACACATGCCCCACTTACACATGTCCCACTTACACGTACCCCACTTTCACATGTCTCTTACACATGACCAACCTACATATGCGCCAAATACACATACGCAAAAATAAGATACTCCCAACATAACTAAAGTGTACAAAATGTCAATTTGAAGAAAAAAAAGGGTCTATGGGTATCAATGGGCAGCCCTAACAGTATAGTGGTATCAATGGACATTCCTAATAATATAGTGGTATCAATGGACATTCCCAATAATATAGTGGTATCAATGGACATTCCTAATAATATAGTGGTATCAATGGACATTCCTAATAATATAGTGGTATCAATGGACATTCCTAATAATATAGTGGAATCAATGGACATTCCTAATAATATCGTGGTATCAATGGACATTCCTAATAATATAGTGGTATCAATGGACATTCCTAATAATATAGTGGTATCAATGGACATTCCTAATAATATAGTGGTATCAATGGACATTCCTAATAATATAGTGGTATCAATGGACATTCCTAATAGTATAGTGGTATCAATGGACATTCCTAATAGTATAGTGGTATCAATGGGCAGCCCTAATAGTATAGTGGTATCAATGGACATTCCTAATAGTATAGTGGTATCATTGGACATTCCTAATAATATAGTGGTATCAATGGACATTCCAAATAATATAGTGGTATCAATGGATATCCCAAATAGTATAGTGGTATCAATGGACATCCCAAATAGTATAGTGGTATCAATGGACATTCCTAATAATATAGTGGTATCAATTGAGATTACTAATAATATTGTGGTATCAATGGACATTCCTAATAATATAGTGGTAGCAATGGACATTCCTAATAATATAGTGGTATCAATGGACATTCCTTATTGTATAGTGGTATCAATCGACATTCCTAATAGTATAGTGGTATCAATGGACATTCCTAATAGTATAGTGGTATCAATGGACATTCCTAATAGTATAATGGTATCAACGGGCAGCCCTAATAGTATAGTGGTATCAATGGACATTCCTAATAGTATAATGGTATTGATGGGCAGCCCTAATAGTATAGTGGTATCAATGGACATTCCTAATAGTATAGTGATATCAATGGGCAGCCCTAACAGTATAGTGGTATCAATGGACATTCCTAATAGTATAGTGGTATCAATGGACATTCCTAATAGTATAATGGTATTGATGGGCAGCCCTAATAGTATAGTGGTATCAATGGACATTCCTAATAGTATAGTGGTATCAATGGACATTCCTAATAATATAGTGGTATCAATGGACATTCCAAATAATATAGTGGTATCAATGGATATCCCAAATAGTATAGTGGTATCAATGGACATCCCAAATAGCATAGTGGTATCAATGGACATTCCTAATAATATAGTGGTATCAATGGACATTACTAATAATATAGTGGTATCAATGGACATTCCTTATTGTATAGTGGTATCAATGGACATTCCTAATAGTATAGTGGTATCAATGGACATTCCTAATAGTATAGTGGTATCAATGGACATTCCTAATAGTATAATGGTATCAATGGGCAGCCCTAATAGTATAGTGGTATCAATGGACATTCTTATAGTATAATGGTATTGATGGGCAGCCCTAATAGTATAGTGGTATCGCTGGACATTCCTAATAGTATAGTGGTATCAATGGACATCCCTAATAGTATAGTGGTATCAATGGACATTCCTTATTGTATAGTGGTATCAATGGACATTCCTAATAGTATAGTGGTATCAATGGACATTCCTAATAGTATAGTGGTATCAATGGACATTCCTTATTGTATAGTGGTATCAATGGACATTCCTAATAGTATAGTGGTATCAATGGACATTCCTAATAGTATAGTGGTATCAATGGACATTGCTAATTATAAAGTGGTATCAATGGACATTCCTAATAATATAGTGGTATCAATGGACATTCCTAATAGTATAGTCGTATCAATGGACATCCCTAATAGTATAGTGGTATCAATGGACATCCCTAATAGTATAGTGGTATCAATGCGCAGCCCTAATAGTATAGTGGTATCAATGGACATTCCAAACACTCTATTAGCATCAATGGACATTACTAATACTCTAGTGGTATGAAGAAATAAATAAATAATGTGGGAATATCCTTCCTAAAGTAGTTTTTAGTTAATTCTTTTTAAAAAATATCTTTATCCTTTAATTTTTTTTATTTTTTTTGTTGGTTTGAAATTGTTTTGTTTGAGGTCAGTGAGAAAGAATTTTGATTTTATTTTTTTTTTAATTTTTAAGGACTGATTTCTTGAATTGTTTCTGTTAAGACATGTATAAATAATATCGTAGGGTTGACTTAGTCTCGGATGTTAAGACATGTGTAAATTAGTATCACAGGGTTGACTTAGTCTGGAATGTTAAGACATGTGTAAATTAGTATCACAAGGTTGACTTAGTCTGGGATGTTAAGACATGTGTAAATTAGTATCACAGGGTTGACTTAGTCTGGGATGTTAAGACATGTGTAAATTAGTATCACATGGTTGACTTAGTCTGGGATGTTAAGACATGTGTAAATTAGTATCACAGGGTTGACTTAGTCTTGGATGTTAAGACATGTGTAAATTAGTATCACAGGGTTGAATTTGTCGGTGATGAAACATTGTGGGGGGGGGGGGGGGGGGGGGGTGTTTCAATGTGTCACCTACGTGTGCCAAAAAACATTCCTACAATGAAGGTTACACAATAATTGTGCGTTTTAAATTCTGAACACTGTTTAATGCAGGGTCGTACCTGACCCCGACGGTAGACCTACGGCCTTCGACCATCTCGTCTCCATCTATTTGGATAGATGAGTAGGTCCGTGGTACTGATAACAGACCATCCCGCCCGGCCCTCCCCCCCTAACCCCTTTTCCTCGTGTCACAGTCTGGGATTCCTGTGGTCCCTCTATTGACCGGCACCGTCGCTGCTCGTTTGATCTGCGGGGATCGGATCATTTTGGGGTGTCCTGTCACGCATGCGCCCTGCAAGGATCGGGTTCGATTGCTTCTCATCCTCTTTATGGACCCCCACCCCCTTACATTGTCGGCTTAGCTTTATTCTTTTGTTGTATGGCTCAGAACATAGTCCACGTCGTAATTATCTTGTATCACCCACCTACACGCTCACTGTCAAACAATCAGGGCTGGAGAAAACAACGGAGCATATCTTACGACTCCGGAAAATAACGTCATGGAGCATTTGTACTGATGTGCATGTTGATAATAAAGAGTTAGTTTACATTAAGTTTAAGGACTCATTCTCTTTAAATAAGATTCCCGTTTAGACTAAATTCATCGGCTTTTAATGCCACAACGTTCGAAAACTTTTAAATTGGTTACATTACTAGGTATTGATTACATTACTAGGTATCGATTACATTAATAGGTATTGATTACATTACTAGTATTGATTACATTTCTAGGTATTGACTACATTACTAGGTATTGATTACAATACTAGGTATCGATTACATTACTTGGTATTAATTACATTACTAGGTATTGATTACATTTCTAGGTATTGACTACATTACTAGGTATTGATTATATTACTAGGTATTGATTACATTACTAGGTATTGATTACATTACTAGGTATTGACTACATTACTAGGTATTGATTACATTACTAGGTATTGACTACATTTCTGGGTATTGGTTATATAACTAAGAATGAAAGACAAAAGACGTAGCAATCGTTAGAAGATCTGGAGGTGTTCGCTTTTGGTTTGGTATCTGGTTGCCCAATTTTGACTGAGCCCAATTATGACTGAGCCCAATTATGACTGAGCCCAATTATGACTGAGCCCAATTATGACTGAGCCCAATTATGACTGAGCCCAATTATAACTGAGCCCAATTATGACTGAGCCCAATTATGACTGAGCCCAATTATGACTGAGCCCAATTATGACTGAGCCCAATTATGACTGAGCCCAATTATGACTGAGCCCAATTATGACTGAGCCCAATTATGACTGAGCCTTGAGTCCTAATCCCTTGGTGTCACCACAACTACTTTATAAGCTGGTTAAATGGCGTTACAAAAGTCAAAGTGTACACACCTTTATGGCGGTGATTTGGCCAACGGCTCGTGTGAGGGGATGTGTGGGCGTATGTTTGTGTGAGGTGATGTGTGGGCGTATGTTTGTGTGAGGTGATGTGTGGGCGTATGTTTGTGTGAGGTGATGTGTGGGTGTAACGTTTGTGTGAGGTGATGTGTGGGCGTAACGTTCGTGTGAGGTGATGTGGGGGTGTATGTTTGTGTGAGGTGATGTGTGGGTGTAACGTTTGTGTGAGGTGATGTGTGGGCGTAACGTTCGTGTGAGGTGATGTGGGGGTGTATGTTTGTGTGAGGTGATGTGTGGGTGTAACGTTTGTGTGAGGTGATGTGTGGGTGTAACGTTTGTGTGAGGTGATGTGTGGGCGTAACGTTCGTGTGAGGTGATGTGGGGGTGTATGTTTGTGTGAGGTGATGTGTGGGTGTAACGTTTGTGTGAGGTGATGTGTGGGCGTAACGTTCTTGTGAGGTGATGTGGGGGTGTATGTTTGTGTGAGGTGATGTGTGGGTGTAACGTTTGTGTGAGGTGATGTGTGGGCGTAACGTTCTTGTGAGGTGATGTGGGGGTGTATGTTTGTGTGAGGTGATGTGTGGGTGTAACGTTTGCGTGAGGTGATGTGTGGGCGTAACGTTCGTGTGAGGTGATGTGGGGGTGTAACGTTTGTGTAGGCATCGCCCTGCTAACTACGTGGCTCGTCTGAATACGTGTGTCGTCTGCCCAAAGAAAGATCCAACGAAAGATGGCCGTGCTCCGAATAATGACCTGAGATAAAAGTCAAAATTATCAGGCTGACAGTTGTCAAAATAAGCCTGACGCTAGGAATGACAGTACAGGCGACTCAAGAGAAAAGATTTGGAATTCAAAAAGAGCCCCCACCAAAAAGAACAAAAACAAACATTTACAAATAAACTACACGTCATGGGTCCAATAAATTAATAATGCATATGAGTCGTCGCAACAACCAAGGGGACACCAGCAACATAACAATGGCTATGTCAGTACTGTAAGCAACCTACTGAGATGTCCACTTGTTTGACACTTCTGAAGAAATGTACCAATGTAAAAAAAAAAAAAAAAAAAAATTAAAAAGAGTGTCCTATTTGATTTCGTTTGACACTTTCGGATTTGAATATGTCTGCCATTTCCTGACATCTGTATGTTTGCCGTCGAAGGCTTCTCGGCAGAAACGTCCACATCTACACATTGCCCTTCATCGTTTTTTCCTGTACCTTGCGTCTATTTCTTGAAATACCAATCAAACCAACACGAAACTTATATTCAGCCGCCATAATTTTAAAAATATCATTTAAAAAACTAGCCCTGTTCAAGTATGCAATTTCCTGTTGAAGTCAGGGGTGGACTGGGCTGCGGGGGCACCGGGAAGATTCCCGATGGGCCGCCAGGACCGGTGGTATAATAATAATTAATAGCTTAATATGCGGTGATATTAGGGGCCGCTTTTTGGTTTTTTTTCCCGGGCCGCTTGAACTCCCCAGTCCACCCCTTGTTGAAGTGAGTCCACACGATATTAAACAAGCATGAGATGTACATTACACATGTAAAACTGTAAGTATTGATTTCCAAGGGGTAGGGATGAAATAAAATATCCTCCATAGACTCAAAGGAGGCGGGATGGCGTAGAGTCCATCAAAATGTTCCGGAGTTGGAGTAGAAATCCAAATTATAAAAGAGACTGACATCCTGATTCTTGACTCTGGACATTAAAAAAGAACTTTCGCTAAGAAAATGTCTCGGAGAAAATGTCTCCAAGAAATTTTGCCCGGAATGTGCACCCAAAAAAAGTTACTCAAAGAAAACGTCCCCAAGAAATTTTGCCCAAAATTGCACCCAAGAAAGTGACTCAAAGAAAATGTATCCAAAAAAATTTTGCCTGGAAAGTGCATCCAAGAAATTCACTCAAAGAAAGTGTCTCCAAGAAATTTTGCCCAGGAAGTGCATCCAAAGAAAGTATCTCCAGGAAGACATCACCAAGAAAGTGACCCCCAAGCGTGTATCCAAGAGAACGTCTCCGTGAAAATTTGTCTCCAAAATTAGAAGTGGGAACACCATGACGTCATATGTTTGAGTCAGTTTATCAAAACATTGGTTGGCCCGATTTAGTGGGGGAACACCAAGTGACGTGTCTTTCCCACCCTTCCCCACCCTTCCCAACCCTTCCCCACCTTTCCTCACTTGCATTTAAATGTATCAACATAAAAGGAAATGATTATTTCTATCATCATCAACAAAGAAGCTGTTTCTTTTTTCAATGTTGTTCTGGGTCCGCCCCAGCGTGCCAAACATCCATTCTATTAATGGTGGGATTGTATTGGATAACAATCCAGTTAGTATGATGATACAACGCGTAATGCCGCTAATAGGAAACTACATCAAAGTGAGATGAAGCTTTTTCCCTAGTTTAAAAGTGTTCATATCGTTAGCTGGGGGAAAAAATAATGAATACACCTTCCATTAATAAATATGCGGAAACCATTTCCCGTAGGATAGATTTTTTTTTTTTTTTTTTTTTTTTTAAATTTCTTTTTTTTTTTTTTTGCGAAATCAAATTAACGTCGTCCAATATTTAGGCCCTGTTTTAGCCAATCACACAAGTTTTAATTATAATGATGTTGCCCATCTTGCTTTTTTTTAAAAAGGCACTTATTAAAAAAAAAGGTCAATGTGTGAGTGTGGCTCAGAAAATAGAGTTGAAAAAAATGTCATTGCTAAATTAATGAGGTTCATTAGGAAGCTCTTGACTGTTTCCTGGCATGAGACGCCCTAATGAGTTGCCTGCTGATACTGGTATAAACACATAACAGGAAACGATTGGTGGTTGTTCTTGGTTGTTGTTTTTTTTTTCAATAATTATTGGAGGGGATGATGTGGTTATCGTCGAATGGAAAAATCAGTGGTGTAACGTTAACGGTAACAGTGAACAGAAGGACATGGGTACCCGAAGATTGGCCAACCCCGTCACTAAATATGATTGGCCAGCTTCGGCACCAAATTGTATTGGCCTGCTCTGACATTAAATTTGATAGGTCAGCTCTGTCACTAAATTTTATAGGCCATCTCCGATACTAAGTATGATTGGCCAGCTCCGGCACCAAATTTTATTGGCCTGCTCTGACATTAAATTTGATAGGTCAGCTCTGTCACTAAATTTTATAGGCCATCTCCGTTACTAAGTATGATTGGCCAGCTTCGGCACCAAATTTTATTCGCCTGCTCTGACATTAAATTTGATAGGTCACCTCTGTCACTAAATTTTATAGGCCATCTCCGTTACTAAGTATGATTGGCCAGCTCCGGCACCAAATTTTATTCGCCTGCTCTGACATTAAATTTGATTGGTCAGCTCTGTCACTAAATGTTATAGGTCATCTCCGTTACTAAATTTGATTGGCAGCTTCGTCACCAAATTTGACTGAATAACAAATGAATTATTTCATCTTTGTTTATCTTTAATTTCCACAAAGGAAAACACATTCTACTGAAGATTCAATGACTTTATAAAAAAAAATGTGATATCTTTTTATCAGCTTACAACAGAAAAATCATTGATATCTTTTTATCAGCTTACAACAGAAAAATCATTGATATCTTTTTATCAGCTTACAACAGAAAAATCATTGATATCTTTTTATCAGCTTACAACAGAAAAATCATTGATATCTTTTTATCAGCTTACAACAGAAAAATCATTGATATCTTTTTATCAGCTTACAACAGAAAAATCATTGATATCTTTTTATCAGCTTACAACAGAAAAATCATTGATATCTTTTTATCAGCTTACAACAGAAAAATCATTGATATCTTTTTATCAACTTACAACAGCAACATCATTTTTCCCGGTACCTTATTTTTTGTGCTTCAAGCGTTTCATCATTTACTCACAGCATCCACGATCTGTGAACTCCGACTTTGGCCTTCGACATAAGTATCTGAAGATCTATGACCTGCATGCAGTGTAGCCCTGGCCAGATGTAGCCCTACAGACAGCTGTAGCCCAGGAAACTTTACCCGTATACAAATGTAGCAATGCCTCATTAATCTCTGCGTTATCATCAAAAGGTTTTCGACATTGCGTTGTTCCCCACCCTTCTCTTCCTTATCTGTGGACAATCTTATTATTTGTTTAGAATCCTCGCTCAGATTTGACCGAGTCAATACCCCGTGATTAAGATGACATTAGCTTCATTGTTCTAACAATTAACCTTGTCGGTTGGTTTTTGTGGGGCCTGTGGTGACATTGGGTGACCTTGGGCTGGTGGAGGGGAGGAAAAACAGGATAATGTTATTGTTATGTACCCAAATAGGGTTTTAAAAATTTCAATCTATTTTTTTAAAATGGCCCATAACAAAAGGGCGAAGCCGTGCCGTGAATAAATATAATAAAGAAAGAAAGATAACCACAAGTGCAAACCACAAGTAACAGTCTATTTATACTAACACATCTGATATAAAGGGCCTGCACAATTCTATAAACAAATAAAAGTCTATTTATACTCACACATCTGAAATAAATTGCCTGCACAAATCTATAAAAATGTCAAAACTCTTTTAACTCACAGCTCGTGAATGCTTATAGTCATAGAAATGTAAAAGTATTAATCCAAACACACACACGCACTGAAAATCTTGCGCGTCTCGTGTAGCTCTGACATACCTACCGGAAACCGTTGAACGTCTTGTCTCTGGTCTAGGGCAGTGGTCGGCAAATCGCGGCTCGCGAGCCGCATGCGGCTCTTTAGCGACCTGAGTGCACCTCGGCCAGCCGGCCACAAATCGGTTTTGACTCCGAAAATCAAATCATGGTCCTTGACAGGTTCTTGAAAAGAAATTTAGCTCTCAAAATAATCTTTAAGGTTCTGCTGCTGATATTTGGATCTTTTGACTAATGAGTTTGCCGACTACTGGTCGCGGGAGGGGGGGGGAAGGTGGTGCGTTTTTAGACTCTAAACTTCTTCTTCTTCTTCTTTATTTTGAGGGCCCACGATCAATGAATTGATCATTCTGGCTCCTATGTTTCAGAGGGGTTTGCGATGTTACTGTGCATGGGTTTCAATGCGATGCTTCACTGGTTGCAAGGGCGACTCAGCAGTGGTGTTATGAACTGGGGGTTGGAATACAGGAGGCAATAGACACAAATATGTCGAGTGTAGCCGCCTCAACTGTTGCTTTTGGAAGCTTGTTCCATTCCCATATTTTCTTCGGCAGGAATGAGGAGCTCCTGTACTTTGTTCTTGTTTTTACCAGCCGGAACTGTCTGACCAGCAGGGCAAGTGAGAATTCCCCATGTCTAGTTAGAACCTTCTAGAACGTTCAAGGAACGCCGAGTTTGGACGACCAACCTTCAAAACAAGGACGCGTTAATTGGTGTAGACAGCTATCAAAACAAAGGGGATCTCATTTTTTTACATCCTACGTGTTACAGGGTGAGCCAACATTGAAACAACACACAGGGCTACAACTGTTACATGCCATCGACTGATTCCAAATCTTTTGTATGAGAAACTATAGTTTGGGTTGAATACGGCGGTGAGTAGACGTATTACATGACGACATGAAAGCCGGACTACCACGGTGTGTAGGCATATTATATGACAACATTCCTGAAACGTTCCAATTTTTCATTTTTTTCCTTATTATTTTCCTTTTTTGAAAAGGGGTGTGGGGGGGGGGGAGCGGGGGCGTTCATCCAAGAGATATCCATTACATGACAGTTCACTACAGTTTTTATTTTAGCTCTCTATCATCACTATTTAAATTTTTTATTTTTTTTTCTCTCTATTTACCATACGGGGATTTTTTCCCCTTGGCAATAAATTTTTTAAAAGTAATTGCATTTAAGAAGATTAAATTACACAACTGTAATTACTTTACACAATTTTTCGATTTGAAAATAATTTAGTGCTACCCCCCTCCCCNACAAACACAAGATGTTTTCTTTTAATAGTACTGCGTGAAAGAAATACTGTTATTATTTCAGATTCACCAACAAATTTCATTTAAAAACTGCAAAAAGTTCAAAGTTCAGCTGCTAGGTTAGCTCTAAAAGCTAAGAAACGTGATCACGTCACTCCACTACTTAAGTCAATTAATTGGCTCCCTTGATAGGCACGCATTGATCACAAGCTATGTGTTCTCTGTCACAACCTTTTCTCTGGTACCTGCACTTCCTATCTTACTGAACTTTTTTCTGTCCATTGACCCCTTCGAAAGCTTCGTTCCTCCGCAGACACGCGTATTCTTTCTGTTCCCAGAAAACGCACTGAATCATATGGTGAACGATCTTTCTCTTTCTGTGCCCCAAAACAAATGGAATTCTCTCCCATTACACATCCGCAATGTAACGATCATCCCAGCCTTCAAAACTGCCCTCAAGACCCATCTCTTCAAACTATACTGTACCGACTCATTCCCACCCCCTTCTAACTTACAAACAACGCTTGCTGCTACTGTGTGCTGTCCATGGTCAGAGAGGGGTAGAGAGTACTTGGGTGTGTGAGGTGTCAAGCTTTTCACCAATAACTGTTGTTTTTAAATGTATAATTTTCTGTAATTGCTAATTTTTATGTGAAGCACAGTGAACCTAGCCCTAGGCTGCTATTCTCAATATATAAAACCATCTAATAATAATAAAATAATAATAATACTATACTCTCACATTTTCCCTGGGGCCTATTAAGTGTAATAGGCAACTATTACATAGTGTAATAGGCAACCATTACATAGTGTAATAGGCAACCATTACATAGTGTAATAGGCAACCATTACATAGTCTACTTAACCCTCCATGGTCAAGCCGGCCTTCCTCCCCGCTATTGTTACTCCCCGCAACATTCCTCATGTATACAGAGGCTACTATCTCATGACCCTGCTTATTGTCCCTAAACTTCCTTAAACCAACGCTACCATCCGCCCCCCCCCATGGCATTATCGATAGCTCCTTCCCACTGGACTCATCTTAGAATTATTACAACGCCGCACGCATTCTTCACAAACCTTCAAAAGACAAAGTTTGAGTATGTGTGTGTGTCTGTGTGTGTGTGTGTGTGTGTGTTTGAGTGTATCTGTGTGTGTGAGAATCGACACCTTGGCCATTTCGTGAGATTCGCCATCTTGACCGTTACTTGAGATTTGCCACCTTGGCCGTTACTTGAGATCCGCCACCTTGGCCACTACACATTGGCTTCTTCTGCGGCTCATTGGCAGTTAGATATTATGACGCATCCAAAGTCAAGGACTCTGATGGAACCGTTAAGGAGAGTTTTTGGCCACTGATTTTTGATTGAACCAAATTTACTTGATATAGAAACCTGTCTATTTTCTAAAACCCCCCCTTCCCCCCAAACTACCATATCATTGTCCAGAAAATGATAATTTAATCCTTTTTCTTTTCCTGATTAGTTTCGTCGACAATAAAGTTCCTGCAACTGCCCGCCCCCATTCTGCACCATGCACATACTTCCCAGGCTCCCACCCCACTTGTCCCTCCATAAGGCACCCAATATTCACTCGCATTAATTCGTCGAGCCCGCTAGAACAAACAAACATTAAACACGGAGCATAATTCGCCGGTATCTGCTTCCTGGTTATAAAATGAAACGATTTCGAATATTGCATATGTCGATACCATACTCTTTCTGATGTCGATACCAAACAGTATATCTTGACATCACCTTTTGCAGAAATCGGTAATCCATAAAATTAAACTCTTCACAATGATGCAAGGCTCGATACTTCACTCTTCTGATATAGATACTAATAGATCTCGATACCATACTGTGCAGGTATCGATAATTCACCCTTTTTCCTTCTTTCCCAGCATCTACAAGAAGTAAAAACACAGCCCTATCCATAATCGAAATAATCACGGATCTCGCCGTACATGCGATTCAAGATTTGACACCGACTCTGGATACTCCATAAAATTTTGTTCAATGTATGGATATGTAAAATTTTATTGGTGGTGGTGTTTGGGGGGGGGGAGAGTCTTTATTTATGTTAGTACACATGAAAAGTTTGTTGAAAATACAGTCAGCATACAAACAAACAAACAAAAAGGCAGCAACAAATAGTCAACAATTCTACTGGCAAAAAAAAGTGGTTGCTTCCGCTTACTCCTCCGTGAAGGTCAAGAGGTCGTTTATCTTCAAAGCTTATTTCTCCATGCACCCGTCGGCTTTATGACACAACTCGAACTGAAAGCTGCAGTGAGGCAAGGAAGGGGAAATAGGGTGGTGAAGTAGCGAGTCGGGAAAAAATTTAAAAATTGCTTGACATTTACAGTCAGCACTTAATGATCACATTTCTCTTTTAATATCAACGCGGGTTCTATATTTAGGTCAATGTTGGGGGTCAAGGACGTGCCAGGATTGAAAATAGCTCCAGAGTAGGGACGATAATCTCAAGGGGATATTATCAGCCCGAGTGAAGGGGTTTAATGAGTGCAATAATTGGACTAGCTGTAATAATGTAATGAGTGTAACAAGGGTAATCAAACTGGATCGAAGTGTATAATTATTTATTGCTTACATCACCATTGTTTGTTTAAATTGCGGAAAAACAAGGGAACCTCTACTTAGTAACTTTTTTTAACGCTATTCAAACCAGGTTCTTAACTGCTATTTAAAAAAGATTTCTATTTTATATCATTAGTTATATTTTAGCCATTTACAGTTTTAGTAGTCATATTATAGCTTTTTATCAGAACTAGAATATTCGTGAATAAATCTTAGGAACTGATGACCAATCTTTCCAACGGGATACTAAAAGTAGCACTCCAAAAATTAAATAATAAAGCTCTCTTATTAAGGAAATCGAATAAGTCAATAAGTCATTATAAACATTTTAGAGATTTTTCTCCGGAACAAGACGTCACGTGCCGATGCGAGCTGGGGTGTAAGCCCGTGCGTCTAGAGTCGTGCTTAGTTGGCCAGGTTTTCGTCGGAGTTTGTGTCAATACTGACAAAAGTTAGATTAATTTAATTTTTTTTTAAACTTCTTGGGTTTTTTTTTATACTTTGCATTTATGCTCTATATATTTCCCATTTTTGAGACCTCAACGTTCACTACAAGAGCTTATAACTTTTTGTTTTATTTAACAACCCACATACTTTCAAATCAACTATTTATAAAAAATGTTTTCTTTTCTTAAAAATAAACTTCCAACGGTAATGATTTTTTTTTCCCTCTCACATCCCTCGCGTCACTAAAACATACAATGTCAATTGCTATCGCCAAACACCCTGACATGTCAGTACCCTTCCATATAGTGTCAGGCCTCTTCCATATCCATTTCAGGCCTCATTCCCCTTTCCATATCCATTTTCATCTATTCGTCATTCAGCTTCCATATCTATGTCAGTCCCCTTCCATATCCCTTTTCATCTGTTCGTCATTCAGCTTCCATATCCATGTCATTCCCATTCATTAGCCATTTTCATCTATTCGTCATTCAGCTTCCATATCTATGTCAGTCCCCTTCCATATCCACGTCAATCAGCTTCCATATCCATGTCAGTCCCTTTGCATATCCATTTCCATATCCACGTCAATCTTATTTCCATACCCATGTCAGTCTCCTCGCATATCAATTTCTATATCCACGTCAGTCATATATACATACTCATATCAGTCTCCTTGCATATCCATTTCCATATCCATTTCCGTCTCCTTTCATATCTATACACTATTCTCCCATTATTATTTTTTTACCCTAAGGACGTTATACAATACAAGGTGGCTGGAACATGCAGCCCCATCACAAGAAAAAATTTCTCTCTTGGATTCCTAACTTCTTTATGACGACAACTCGTTCAGAAAAAACTGAATTTTCCTTGTCTTTTTTTTGGATTATTTTCTTAAAATTCTAGAGTTTTCACGCTTCTGACGCTGTTGATAGGATGCATCAGATGATGTTCAATGTACAGATGTCCACGAACAACCAACAGGCCTCAACATCATACACAAATTCATAGAAACTATTACAAACCTAGGTTTTTTAGCTAGTGTGATGTGTGATGTTCTTGCGAGGGGATGGGACAATCTGAAAATAACACCAGGGGGCCAAAGAAGATTGACCCCGGGGGGGGGGGCGCGGGGGGTGATATCTTATAGAAACATGTCCATAAATGTTTCTGGAGACATACTAACGTCATCAAAACCACTTTGAGATACCGATCTATTAAATCTAAAAGATGGCGCTGAAACAGATTCGACACGAATTGCTGCTCATTTTTTCAAAAAAAAATTTTCTTGAAATTGGAGATGACATGGTCGTAAAATAGATTTTAGGAACTTTACAATTTATGACAATTACCACACGAAAAAATCATAAATAGTTTTTACTCCTTTTTTAATATCACCTTTACGTGACGCCTGCAGTAGACAAAGTCAATAGGTCAATAAATATTTCCTTATATAAACATGACTTAAAATTGTATTATGTTGTAAAAGTCGTGATGACGTTGAGCGCCGTAGTGACATGTAGCACGAATCAGCTCTTATGCTCTTGATAGTTGTAAGTACGACCACGTAGGGAAAATGAATAATTTATTTTCGGATGGAAAAGAGCAAATGGGTTGGTGCATATCCTTTGTGGTTGTCATGGTTTGGCAAAGTAAACATGGATTGGATGATAATATCGTGAACTGAAATTAAAGAAATTATTCAGATTTAAAAAAAACTTTGTATATTTTTAAAAAATTATTTAATTTATTTTTTTTTTGTTCTGTTTTTTAAAAAGTCCTGCTCAAGTTACTGGAATCGAGTTTTGTAACAACGAACAAGACTTGGAACAAACCCAAATTGAACAAAGTTAGCGGCTACCACGGGCAAGCTACTCTGTTGGACACAAATGTGGACGCACCCCATAGCCAGCCCTCGAATCAGGAAGTTTGTAAGTGATGTTACCGGCGTGACCTCTTTTCTTTTCATTAGGCGGGAATTTTAGACCAACTTCAGGGTCTTTTGGGATTTTTCGTGTAAAGGGGCTGAAGAGATCTTGGCCCGCCTCGGGTGGCATAACCTTGACTACGCCACTGGATTCACTGAGTTTCTCTATGTTTATTCACTGCTGCCCTGTAATGTTGATTCACTGATGTCGCCCTATGTTGATGCACTGATGTTCCTTGTGTTGAATCACCGAAGCAACTGCTTGTTGATGCACTGACTATCCGGTGAACGTGTTTGTTTATCGAGCCTGTTTACAGTGTCCCAGTCACGTGACACTGGCATCCTGAACTTTGACCTCATACGCCAGTTGCATGCTCACCAATTGCCTCCCGTTGGCTCAACTCCGTCACCACCCCCTAATTTTTTTTGGTCACAGATGTGTATGCCGTGTTTTATTGGCAGCCACCTGTACAACTAAATTGGGATGGCTTTCTCCGCCGATGTCAAGGTCGCTGTTTTCCAATTTCTCCACGTCTGTATGCAAGGGCTGTTGTTTGTTTCTTTGGTGGTTTTTTTTTGTTTTTTTTCTTTAGGGTCAAGGATCAAAATATGTTGTTACATAAGTATGTGGGATTTTAAGGATTTTTTTGGCTGCCGGGTGATTTATTCTCAGCTCTTGCCCTTTACTTTCGTAACTCAGTAAAAAAAAAACAACATTCCAACCGTTGGTTCCTACAACCTGAGGACCTGCGTTTGTTCCTAGAACCCGAGAACCATTGTTGGCTCATAGAACCAGAGAAACATCTTTGGTTCCTAGAACCCGAGATCCATTGTCGGTTCCTAGAGCCCGAGAACCCTCATTGTTTCCTAGAACCCGAGATCCGTCGTTGGTACCTAGAACTCCAGAACCGTCGTTGGTTTCTAGAACCCGAGAACCGTCGTCAGTGCCTAGAACCCGAGAACCAATTTTATAGCTCAGAGTGCCCTTAACCTTGAATACAATACGATGGAGCGCGCGTACACTGTGCAGCCTACAGTCGTTTAGTTGACGACGTACGTAGAATAAAAATGAAAAATTCACGAGAATGAGAAATCAAGAACAGCTTTAATGGAATAGTGAATAATTTGCTGCATACAATTTATTTTGTAAAGTGTATCCTGCGATGTCCAAACATTGTAATTTCCGTTCCGTCACGGTCGAACTGGGGTTCACTTCTAAGTAGTTCCCTAACCTCATGAATAACAGTAACAACAATCCTAATTGGGGGCTAGAGACATCAAGCACTTGTTGACACCAAGATTAACGAGATGAAGGAAAAAAAAGGGGGGAAATAATTTTTGAGGACGTCATAACCGCGTCCTTAACAACCAGCGGACGTGCACTCGGCAGGCGTCAACAACGCTGTAGTCAAGGCAACAAGGGGGATAAATCAAACGATTAAGATACCAAGCGGACGGCATGAAGAAGGCGAGTTTTTATCTTCCCTTATGGAACTTTTTTCTCCTCCCCCCCCCCTTCCCCGCGCATTCTTCACGGGCAGTTAGAAGGACATCTCCACCGTTATCACTTCGTTACAAATCGATATGGGGATAAATCAAACGATTAAGATTCCAAGCGGACGGCATGAAGAAGGCGCGTTTTTCTCTTCCCTTATGGAACTTTTTTCTCCTCCCCCCCCCCCTTCCCCGCGCATTCTTCACGGGCAGTTAGAAGGACATCTCCACCGTTATCACTTCGTTACAAATCGATAATCACTTTTATCATCAACACTTAAAACACGTTCATTTCATTATTCACGTTTGTTGCTCTTTATGGAATAGTTCATTTAGGTCTCATTTATTAGTGAAATTGTTCTCTAAAAACATATCAGCAAAAGGAGGAAATTTCAACAATATTGCCGTACTAAATATTATTCCTAAAACTCATTCCAAGTTTTTTTTTTTTTTAAAGATAATACTACGAAATCAAAACTGACACAGCTGACGAAACTGACACAGCTGACACAGCTGAAACAACTGACACAGCTGACACAGCTGACACAACTGACACATTTAAGAATGATAAAAATCAACTTTCCAGTTAAGAATGACACAAATGAACTTTCCAGTTAAGAATGACACAAATCAACTTTCCAGTTAAGAATGACACAAATCAACTTGCCAGTTAAGAATGACACAAATCAACTTGCCAGTTAAGAATGGCACAAATCAACTTAATCAGGACGACTGGAAATGGACCAGGATGCAGTGGATGACCAGCCGTGTGCCTTGTGTCCCAGGAGCTGTCGTAATGTTCATTGCGTCAATGTCGTACCGCCAACGGGACTCCGTCTCAAGGGTTTAAATTTCAGACGCTTCCTTCTCTTAGATGAGTTGACATCCAAAGGTTAACGAGTCCCATAATTTACCATGAGGTGCTTGTGTTGCTCTTGCTTGTCATGGATCTTTTTAGGGGTATTTAGCTCCAGTCCACAAGCTTGGGGTTGTTTCAGTAATGATCTCATCTCTCAATCACTACATGAACCGCGGCTAGAGACACGCTGAACTCGAACCTAGAAATGTGAAGACCGAAAGTGAAAAAAATATTTAAAATATACACATCATCAGTTCATAATTGATACACAATGAAACTTTGACCCAATGAATTACGCCTATAGCTTCAGCTCAGGTCAAAGTCAAAAGTGTTATTTAATAATTACCTCCCTTCAACCCCCACCACAACCCCCCAAAATAAAATCGTTGTTTTTTTTTTCCCCCCTTCTTTCTGTACGGCATAACCTTGTGACAAAGTTTCCTTATCCTCAAAACAAAACCGGCCGACGACGTGGAAGCTGAGTCTACGTGGCGTTGTCTCCGAGACGTGTAGACCGAATGTACCAACAACAAGGGCACGAATGACCCAGCCGTAGCTGTGTAATGTTGAGGCACCATTGTTTACAAGCACCCGATCCCCGCCAAACACGCCCCTAAAACATTTCTATGTGTTCAGCGCGTGGCTGTGGATTCGGAGGGGTTCATGCAGTTCGAGTCGGATCTTTTTTTTATTTGGAGTCGAAGTCACCGTCGTAAAAATTAACTTCTCTTCGAAATAAATTCCCTAAATGTCAATAAAGATGACGTCATTTAATGGACATTTTTTTTCCACTCGTAATTAATGAATACAGCAACGTGACGTCACTGTCAGAAAGTAAAGAATTGAACAGTTTTTGTAGTCGAAGTTTCTACTCCGATACCACAGCCCTGCTGGTAGTATTCGCTTACGGCCATGTCTCTCGACCACCAAGCGTCTCACCTGGGCCATATGGAGCTCCATTCTCACCTTTGACCCACCTTTCCTTTTGTCTACCGTCTATTTGATCCTCGGCGTTTTCTCTTCTGTGCGTTCATTTACTTTCTATTCCAGGGGTTCTTTTGCCTTCTATTCCATGGGTTCTTTTGCCTTCTATTCCAGGGGTTCTTTTGCCTTCTATTCCAGGGGTTCTTTTGCCTTCTATTCCAGGGGATCTTTTGCCTTCTATTCTGGTGGTTCTTTTGCCTTCTATTCTAGTGGTTCTTTTGCCTTCTCACCTGCGTTCATTTACTTTCTATTCCAGAAGTTCTTTGCCGCCTATCCCAGAGGTTCTTTTGCCTTCTGTTCCAGGTGGTTATTTGCCTTTTATCCCTGTGGTTATTTTACAGACAATTATTAATTTATATTTCCATGGGCTCATTTACCTTGTAATCCAGGGGCTCTCAAACGATTTCATAGAAGTTTATTTTATTACAAGCATATTTCCAGTCTGTAATCTGTATTCGCCTTATGGTTGTAAACTTCCCATTGACTTGTACAGTGTGTGCTGGTGTCAGTATGTGCTGATTTCAGTGTGCGCTGGTGTTAGTGTGTGCTGGTATCAGTGTGAGCTGGTGTCAGTGTGTGCTGGTGTCAGTGTGAGCTGATGTAAGTGTGTGCTGATGTCAGTGTGTGCTGATTTCAGTGTTCAGTGTGAGCCGATGCCAGTGTGAGCTGATGTCATTATGTGCTGATGCCAGTGTGCATGCTGATGTCAGAGTGTAATAGAGTTGTGACGATTGGTTGGTTAAAACTGGCTTCCAGTATTATTTTTGAACACCATGCAAAGTTGATGAGGTAAAAAAAAAGAACAACGACCGCCTCTCTGCCAGAATTTAAATGGAATGCAGCAAATCGTGCATTCATGAACATAAATAATTACATGACATGATAGCATGACTCGTGGCATACAGCTACTGATGTAGGACGACTTCGTGTGTATTGAATTGATTACAAAAATTAACTGCACTAGACGTCTTCGCCGTCAACGAATGAAATCAAAGACATACACAAAGTCAGCCTGTAAGAGACATACATAAATTCAGCCTATGAAAGACATACAGAAAGCAAGGCTATGAAAGAAATACATAAATTCAGCCTATGAGACACATACATGAAACCAGTCATTGAGACACATATACTAAGTTAGCCTAATGGATAAACAATTTTTCAAAAAATTATTTAAGAAGGTTTAAATAACAGTAGATTGCCAAGAGAATGTAATTCCCTAATTTCTACTATCTGATATTGGTACAAAGAAGGGTCCATGAAGTGCTGATTTCAATCATTAATTGTAATTCAGTTTTGTCTGTATTTCTTTGCAAGGTTGATCACCCAACCAATGGATAAGCGTGGAAAGGGGAGGGGGTTGGGAGTCGGCAGTAGGTTGGGGTCGGCAGTAGGTTGGGGGGTCGGCAGTAGATTGGGGGTCGGCAGTAGGTTGGGAGTCGGCAGTAGGTTGGGGTTCGGTAGTAAGTTGGGGGTCGGCAGTAGGTTGGGGGTCGGCAGTAGAGGCCGACCGAATTTCGGCTTCGGCTTCGGTTTCGGCGCCGAAAGTGGCCATTTTATCACTTTCGGCCAAGTTTCGGTTTCGGTCAAAACTGGAAAGTTAACTTTCGGCTTAATTTCGGTTTCGGCCGAAAGAGAAAAGTTAACTTTCGGTTTTTCTTCGGTTTCGGCCGAAATTGACTTAGACTTTCGGCCATCCGGCCGAAAGTTACTCAGGTTCTCGGTCATTTAATACTAAGCAAAAGCGATATTTTACAACAAACTAAACGACATTTATGAACTATCTAAACGATCTTTAAAATAAAATAAGCGATCTTTAAGAACTATCTAAGCGATCTTTAATAACAAACTAAACGATCTTAAAGAACAAACTAAACGATTTTTAAGACCGAACTAAATGATCTTTAAGAACAAAACAAATGATCTTTAATGATTTATAAGAATAAACTAAG
>CAXITT010000003.1:2613046-2624804 GCA_964033795.1 Lymnaea stagnalis | reverse complement strand
CATCAAGTAATCCACAAAAAAGCGATTACAACTGTTACAATCTGGTCAACCTTTAAAAATAACAAAAAAATCATTAAGGGTTCTCAAGAACTAGGATTCACTTTCATCCACCTACTCACTGTTGCCAGAGAGCTGGCATACAAAAATATATAGAGACATTAAAAAAAAAAATCAGAATTAGACTGGTCAGTGAGATTCGACTGAAACCGTCGCGGAGAGTCACGTTATATATATATGAGATTGGGGGAAACGGGCCGGCGCATTTACACTAAATTTTTCTGTCATGTAGCGGGCCGCAAAATATCGTCTTGCGGGTCACAAATGGCTCATTGGCCGCGAGTTTGAGAACCCTAAATTAGATTTTTATTTATTAATATTTAATGATTATCTCATTTTTATAAAAAGAATGTAAATATTTATATTTTCCACATCATTTTCGATGTAAGCAGAATGTATGCGGGAACGAATTTCAAAATATCTTAATATTTCATTTTCGGTTTCGGCTTCGGCTTCAGTTTCGGCAGAAATTCATTTTTAACTTTCGGTCTTTTTTCGGTTTCGGCCGAAAGTCATTTTTCAACTTTCGGCCTTTTTCGGTTTCGGCCGAAAGTCATTTTAAACTTTCGGCCTATTTTCGGCTTCGGCCGAAATCAGAAAAACACTTTCGGTCGGTCTCTTGTCGGCAGTAGGTTGGGGTTCGGCAGTAGGTTGGGGTTCGGCAGTAGGTCCCCTGTCAGAAAACTTCCGGCTAATTCAATATTGATAAAATATTTGATGAATTTTCTTTATGAATGGGGGTTTTTTTTTTGGAGTGGGGGGGGGGGGGTGATAATTGGATGACTTCTCAAAGTCCAGATCTCCGGAGCTTGCTTTCTAGCTTTTCTTGACCTTAATGACGACACGAACTTCATAAATATGCGCAATGTTAAAACAGTAACTATAACATGTGACATACGTAACATCTAGAGATTTAACATATAAATATTATGAATCGAAAACTATTTTATAGATTTACTAAAAAAGCAACACTCGAGTTTGTGTAGCGTTTTTTAAATAGGTTAATAAGTTAATAATAATGGAGAATATACTTATTAATAATATTATATATTATGAATAATAGCACTTTAAACAAACTAAATATATGAACTGTATTTAATATAGGTTCTTCTCTTCGACTAGGTTACAAGGCGCTCTATGCTCTCAGAAGTCAAACTGTGTTGTATATGAATCACTTTTGTTGATTAACAATTATTTTTTTTTTTTTTACACAGCAAAGTATACGCGTTAACCATGCAGGTTGTTGGTACCTTCAAATGGGGGGAAACATACGAATCAAGACAGTATGTGTGAATCAGGACAGTATGTATGAATCAGGACAGTATTTATGAATCAGGACAGTATGTGTGAATCAGGACAGTATGTATGAATCAGGACAGCATTTATGAATCAGGACAGTATGTGTGAATCAGGACAGTATGTATGAATCAGGACAGTATGTATGAATCAGGACAGTATGTGTGAATCAGGACAGTATGTATAAATCAGGACAGTATGTGTGAATCAGGACAGTATGTATGAATCAGGACAGTATGTATGAATCAGGACAGTATCTATGAAACAGGACAGTAAAAATGAAACAGCCCAGTATGTATGAATCAGGACAGTATGTGTGAATCAGGACAGTATGTATGAATCGGGACAGTATGTATGAATCAGGACAGTATGTGTGAATCAGGACAGTATGTATGAATCAGGACAGTATGTGTGAATCAGGACAGTATGTATGAATCAGGACAGTATTTATGAATCAGGACAGTATGTGTGAATCAGGACAGTATTTAGGAATCAGGACAGTATGTATGAATCAGGACAGTATGTATGAAACAGGATAGTATAAGGCCTATGTATGAAACAGGACAGTAAAAATGAAACAGCCCAGTATGTAGAATCAGGACAGTATTTATGAATCAGGACAAACAATTTGAACTAGGACAATACAAATGACAGAAAAAAATAATTCGAATCGTTAAACGTTCCAAGATCAAAGATCACTCACGTTAAGGTGAAATATTTGGGGAGGAGGGGGATAGACGGAAGAACACTACTTTTATTTTTTCGTGAAACATTCCCCCCCCCCCCCCCCCCTTTTTTTTTTCTTGAAAAATTCCCCCCCCCCCCCCCCTTTTTTTTTGTGAAGCGAGTTATAACATTAACACGTCAACAGCTCCTCAGGTCCGCCATCTAAATGAAAGCTGGAGTTTACTCAACGGTATGCTCTTCTCTCATTTACTTTTTAACTTCACTGCCTTTCTTTAACGGTTTTCTCTGGGCCGATAGTTTGCTCGAAGATGCCACCCCTAACCAATGGAGCGCACCAAGGCTCTTCATCCTAACAAACGCCACCACCTGTGGGCCGGAGTTTGCCACCCTAGCTGTCGGCATTCCCCCCCTCCCACCCCCTTGCCACATCTTCAATGCTCAAATTGTGCCCTGCTCGCACTGGAGCGACATCCACACTGCACTCAACCGCTATTCAACCAGATCAGGCCAGGTGTCTTCGGAATCTGGAAGAGACGCCTCGTGATCATAAAAGAATATCCCCCCCCTCCACCTTCTCTTTACCTGAGCAAACAGGTGTAGTCTATATGTTAGTACCGTTAACTTATGCGAGGCGTTTAAAAAAGAAAAGCCCCCATACTGTAGCACTATTGTCTAATTTAATACATGCTACCTTAGAGGCTCTTAAACAATGATTCTTAAACCTGAGGTCTAGGTACCCCCTTGGTGGTCCGTGAAAGGGTGTCGTGGGGGAGGGGGGTAGTGGATGGCGTTAGCTGCGTGTAGTTTGAACTATTGTAAGATAAAAATGTAAACACCTCTATTCTAAGATGGGGGGTCCGTGCCCTTCCTTTCACGGTCAGTGGTCTCCACGTGACAAAAAAAGGTGAGACCCTCTGCTCTGAAACGTATCTTCTTCTGTTAAGTTTTGTTTTCTTTAAAAAAAATCAACCGTTCATCCCAGCTTGCTTGTAGTTTTTTTTATAAAATTAGTTGTTTTTGTTTTTTTTTAATCTAGGGGTAAATCTAACTGGATTCAATAATGCTAATTCGATTTTTATTTAGATTTTATTCAGATGTTATTTGTTCATTTAATTTTTTTTTTTTTTAAAGCCAAGCAAGGAAATCCATGCCATGGTGACATCGACCAATGGTTCGATTTTGATCAATAAACGGCAATAACTCTGCAATACGTTTGGCTTATCGGTGACTAGTGTCCCATTGCTAGAAGGTTGAAAGTCACGCTCAACGAAATAATCCTTTCCTATTCTCAAGTCACTGTTAGACTGGTTCATTTTCGCCCTTGCAGTGGAATATCTTACGGACGACAATGTCACGACCAACATAACTTTTCATTGTTCAGACCTGTGTTGGGGGATTATTAATTAGTGAGCTCAACTTTGTTGCTTCGCCGTGCATAATTCAGGCGGCGGGACGCGCCCAGCAGGCTTAAAATAGCCTGGCGGAGCTTGCACCATTGCGACAGTCCAACAGTCATGAAAGCTTGATGAGCGATGACGGCTTAATGCGGCTCAAATGAATGAAATCTATAAATAACAAGGGGCAGGCCGAATGATGTCTGACCCAACCAGTCTGAAACTTCCACAGAGTCTCACTCAAAGAGTTCTATGGTGAAAGCTTTGTTTCTGACCGCAGATTTACTCGAATATAGGATGAGTTTGGCCCCCGACCATGATAACAAAAAAAAGTTGGCTTAAACCAATGCTCCACCAAGTCGTCTCAACGTGCAGGATCTAAAGATCTTCCCGTCTGTTGAAGGAAAAGGTCTTCCCGTCTGCGAAAGGCAAAGATCTTCTCGTGTGCGGAAGGCAAAGATCTTCTCGTCTGCGAAAGGCAAAGATCTTCTCGTCTGCGAAACGCAAAGATCTTCTCTTCTGCGGAAGGCAAAGAGATTCTCGTCTACGGAAGGCAAAGATCCTCCCGCCTTTGGGTGGCTGTGAACCCTGTTAGCGTGTATCATTCTGTTAATGATAGCTAGCTTACTAGGCATTAGTCTTTTTAAGTAGGTTAAAGACTGGGTTATTTAGACCAAAGCTTGGATTTCGAGGCAACAGACCGGCTAACCCCGCATATTATCCCCATAATTTGAACGTCTCACGTAACTCAGTTCAACTGTTAACTTCTGATATATTCAGCCCCATTATCGTTGGCATAGACTCCTTATCCTTGGATTAAGCTCTGATAGACTGAGCCCACTTATCCTTGTATCAAGTTCTGATAGATTCAGCCCACGTACTTAATAACAATAGACTGCACAGCCGTGGTACTTGCTGCCGTCTCTTTAAATCTTTTAGAAATTGTTTTGACATCTTTTCAAACTCGGTTCCCATTACAGACCACTGAAATATGAGCGTTCCCATTACAGACCATTGACATATGAGCATTCCCATTACAGACCACTGACAAATGAGCTTTCCCATTACAGACCCCTTACAAATGAGCGTTCCCATTACAGACCACTGAAATGTGAGCATTTCAATTACAGACCATTGACATATTAGCATTCTCATTACAGACCATTGACATATGAGCGCTCCCATTACGGCCACTGACAAATGACCGAAAATAAGGCTCAACCATGACAACTGTTTCATCAGCCGAGAGACCCCATTTCAAACTACAACCGACCACCATTTTGCATCTTCTTCTTCAAGACTGGAGACACATGGCGCCTTGAAGCTCATCGACGTCGACATCAGCCGCGCGTGTGTGTTCAGGCTGCTGGAGTTTTAGTGCGGTTAATTGTTGGCGCATGCTGTGTAAGGGACACCATATGTCGTGCGTTATGAATATTCGAAACTAGATTAGCTCCCGTTGTTAAATGATTATCGTGCTTAAGTTAGGTAATGTTACCTAGGGATCCCGTTTTTTGTTTTCATTTGCTGATGATATACGCCAGCTATTTTTAATCCTAACGTCATAACCTCCCAAAAATAGTCACATCAATGAAGAGATGAGTAAATATATACGAGTTCATTAAAAAGAAAATGTTCCTCAATATGAATAACCCTAATACAATATTCATCAGATAAAAGTTGAATAAACTGTTGAGAGAGATGCCCGTTATTTATTCATTATTCTTGCTTGTTAAATATATTAAACCGTAATGATTCTAAAGAAATATGATTGAATACTTGGACTTAACAAATTCTCAATACCGAGTACCGAGGTCTAAAGGATTGCTCACTACAGAGTATCGAAACCTGAAAAGATTTTTGGAAATCGATACAGTCCTTGAGATATTTTTACGTGTGATTTATTTGTCTAAAAATTACAGTCCGGATATTGATTTCAATCTATAATCACATCAGATCAGCATTAACACGAACTATACGGATCATCTAACAATGATAACAAAGGGGTTTTTGTTTTGTTTTTTGTTTTTTAAAACATTTTTATATGTTTTTATGGTAATTTCTAAAGTATTTTTGGCTAGAAATTAAATGGATATTAATTTTTATCAAATGATTGCAGGGAATAATTCATACGTGCCCCGCATTGAAAGAGTGGCTATCAAACAAAAAATCAATTTATTTTCGGAATGGGAAAAAAACAATATTAAAATAAAAGATATTTAGAAGTTCACTTTCATTCCACTTGATTTCCTTTGAGCTGAATGTTGGGCGTGATGGACTAAACGCAAATCTTTGGGATTATTGAATAATCCCTTCCATTAACAAACGAGAAGCATTAGCAACAACAACAAAAACTCCTGAAGGCAGCAACTCCTGACATCACAAATTCCTGAAAACACCAACTCCTGAAAGCATCATCATCTGAAGGCCCCCAGCTCTTCAATGCAGCAAATCATAAGACAGCAACTCCTTAAGGCAGCAAATCCTGAAGTCACCAACGCCTGAAGACAGCACCTCCTGAAGAAACCAACTCTTGAAGACACCAACTCCTGAAAACACCAATTCCTGAAGTCACCAACTCCTGAATACAGCAACTCCTGAAGACACCAACTCCTGAAGACACCAAATCCTGAAGACACCAATTTTTGAAGACACCAACTCCTGAAAACACCAACTCCTGAAGTCACCAACTCCTGAAGACAGCAACTCCTGAAGACACCAACTCCTGAAGACACCGACTCCTGAAGACACCAACTCCTTAAGGCCCCAACTCCTGAAGACACCAACTCCTGAAGACACCGACTCCTGAAGACACCAACTTCTTAAGGCACCAACTCCTGAAGACACCAACTCCTGAAGACACCAACTCCTGAAGACACCAACTCCTGAAGACACCAACTCCTTAAGGCACCAACTCCTAGAGGCACCAACTCCTGAAGACACCAACTCCTTAAGGCACCAACTTCTAGAGGCACCAACTCCTGAAGGCACGAGCTCCTTAAGGCACCAACTCCTGAAGACACCAGTCCTGAAGACACCAAATCCCTAAGGCAACAACTTCTAGAGGCATCAACTCCTGAAGACACCAACACTGGAAGACACCAACTCCTGAAGAAACCAACTCCTGAAGACGCCAACTCCTGAAGACACCAACTCCTGAAGACACCAACTCCTGAAAACACCAAATCCCGAAGACACCAACTCCTGAAAACACCAATTCCTGAAAACACCAACTCCTGAAGACACCAACTCCTGAAGACACCAACTCCTGAAGACACCAACTCCTGAAGACATCAACTCCCGAAAACATCAACTCCTGAAGAAACCAATTCCTGAAGTATCAACTCCTGAAGACATCAACTCCTGAAGACACCAACACCGGAAGACACTAACTCCTGAAGAAACCAACTCCTGAAGACATCAACTCCAGAAGACACCAACTCCTGAAGACACCAACTCCTGAAGACACCAAATCCCGAAGACACCAACTCCTGAAGACACCAACTCCTGAAAACACCAACTCCTGAAGACACCAACTCATGAAGACATCAACTCCTGAAGACATCAACTCCTGAAGACATCAACTCCTGAAGATACAAATTTCTCAAGGCATCTACTCCTGAAGGCACCAACTCCTGAAGGCATGTAGTGAACCGCTTCCAATCGATAATTAATTAATTAGCTCCCTTGTTATTTAACATATTACTAATTAGACTATGAGATGCTCTTGGTTTTACATTAACTAATGTAGTTTGCGAGTCAACATTTTTAAATTACTTAATATCCGTATTTATAATTTTACTTTCTATACTACATTGCGACACTACAGTACGGTACTGATTTTGTTTGAACTTCAGATCAACGCAAAGTGGTCGCACGTGAGTCTCTTCATATGGATAAACACTCATTAATTTGTATATTCTTACTGAGTGACAAATAAATTTCAATGTTATACTTTTTCCGATTAGCAGTACTCTACTTCTTCCAATCGGTAGTACTCTACCTCTTCCAATCGATTTTTACTCTACTTCTTCAAATCAAAAGAAAGTACTCTACTTCTTCCAGTCGAGAGTACTCTACGTTTTAATATTTAGAACGACAGTGGCTTGTGCGACATTTCACAAATAAGTTCATGAGATTAGACAGAAATATTTTGTCTTTAACTTTTATTGAAGTTGATGTGAAGCTTTAAAGTTTAAAGTTTAGACTAAAACTGATTTTTTTTTAGCAAAGATGTATTCAATTGTATTCCGACTACGTGCTTTCAGATGAGCAGTGTCCACAAACACATCTGAAGGTTTAAAGTGACGTCACACACGTTCTTTTTGTTGTTGTTGTTTTTGTTTTAGAGCAGTGTTATTAAACTAGTGAGTCTTGTAATGAGATCCTCGTCGTCCTTTTCATTTGATCGATGGGTGAGTCAAGTAGAAGCACGCGCTCTCCGTGTTACCAAGACAGCGCACTTTCCTTCATATGTTTGACACCGGATCTCCTGGATGGAGAGAAGGTGGAAGTAGAACCTTTCTGGGACTGGGTCTCCTGGATGGAGAGAAGGTAAAAGTCGAGCATTTCTGGGACTGGGTCTCCTGGATGGAGAGAAGGTCAAAATTGAACCTTTCTGGGACTGGATCTCCTGGAGAAGGTGAAAGTCGAGTCTTTCTGGGACTGGGTCTCCTGGATGGAGAGAAAGTTGATTAGAAACTTTCTGGGACTGGATCTCCTGGATCTCCGCTGATGTTCTTCAGTGGACTTTCTTTTACCTTGCGTGAAATCACATCTCTGAGTTAATGTCAAAAAAAGTTGTGAAGGTGACATGTTGTCGAATGTCGAACTACCAGCTTAACCACTCGACTTTGAAGCTTGACTAGCCCGGGGATATATCAAATGATGCCACCACGTCTTCTTACATCTGTAATCAAGTCATTACGCAGCTGTTTCAACAATTTTTCGGACTCGCAAGTCTAGGATACGAGTGAGGGCGGTATCCGTATAAATAGAGAGTTGAATCACACGTTAATAGCAATTTGGTCCTGTGTTCACGGCGTGACAGGGCATACTGAGAGGGCGTTTGGTCCTGTGTTCACGGCGTGACAGGGCACACTGAGAGGGCGTTTGGTCCTGTGTTCACGGCGTGACAGGGCACACTGAGAGGGCGTTTGGTCCTGTGTTCACGGCGTGACAGGGCACACTGAGAGGGCGTTTGGTCCTGTGTTCACTGCGTGACAGGGCACACTGAGAGGGCACCGTCGTAGCTAGGCCATAGTATTATTATTATTCGTATAGTAATTAACATGTTTTTAAAAAAATAATATGTGATGTGTAACATGAGAATGTCAACTTCTTGATGTGTCGGGATATACTTCCATTAAAAAAAAATTGGACTTCATCATACTGTATGATACATGTAGATAAAAAAGTGGAGTGTATGATATATTTAGATAAAGGAATTGGAGTGTATGATAAGTGTACATACCCCGTCATTAGTTTGACTTGGTACTGATGGCCAGTGGTTACATCGGCCGATTTAGATGAGGCTCTCTGTGAGTTGTTTGAGAAGCACTGCTATAGGCAACACCTTTTCACACCCTTAATGTAACTTTTTTTTTTCTCCAATATTTTAAATTTTAAAAAAAAATGTAAGACACCTTCGCAGTGCACTTGTTACAATTTAAGATATAGCGCCTTAGGAAGGTATTGATTACACAGCCAGACTTCCGTGACAAAAATAAAGTCTTAGAACCTCCAACATCATCCAATCTATGGAATATGTGTAATGAAACTTCACTCATCTCCTTTGAAAATGTACACCAGCTTGTTCGTCATGATAAATGGTACATTGCACACCACCACCAGCGTGTTCGTCATGCTAAATGGTACATTGCACACCACCACCAGCTTGTTGGTCATGCTAAATGGTACATTGCACACCACCACCAGCTTGTTCGTCATGCTAAATGGTACATTGCACACCACCACCAGCTTGTTGGTCATGCTAAATGGTACATTGCACACCACCACCAGCGTGTTCGTCATGCTAAATGGTACATTGCACACCACCACCAGCTTGTTGGTCATGCTAAATGGTACATTGCACACCACCACCAGCTTGTTCGTCATGCTAAATGGGACATTGCACACCACCACCAGCTTGTTCGTCATGCTAAATGGGACATTGCACACCACCACCAGCTTGGCGTGTACCTGATTGTGATTTTGCGTGCGCCGGCCACCTTCAAACGGTTGGTTTCCTTCGTGTGGACGTCTTTCTGTCGGGAAATGGACATCTCACTTTAATTGCAGCGCCTTCTCTTAACTTGTTGAAATACAAAGAACTTTCCCTGTTTCAAGAACTGTTTACTGTTTTGTCTTTACTGACAACTCTCACTGACTTTGTTCTACTTTAAATGTACAGTTATCTCAGCATGGGCGAACTCGTCGTCACCTTGTTGAATAAGCATTACGGCTCGATAGGGTGCGGGTCTTGTCAGTGGCGTCGCTAAAGTCACTAGGGTTAGTGCCATTTTTTTGCCGCCCCCCTTCCACAAAAGCTCTGCATGATTTGGCCGAAAATGCCCCCCCCCCTGCCCCATCCGCAAACCCATTCTTACACAATGGGGTGGGTTTTTTTCTTTTTGTCAAGGCATTGATTTCTCTGCCCCCCCCCCAACCTTTTCCCTTATAGCAAATGTTCCAATAGTTACACCACCCCCGCCCCCCCCCAACCCGTCCGAAGCCATCATAATTACGATGAGCGCCAATGATAGCCGGAAGATTCCTCGGGCTAAGTGTCCCTACACAGAAGTGAGCTTAGGTCAACACCACTGTCAGTGTGAGACATGGCTGGATACTCTGTGTGAAAGGACAGGAAAGCTGGATTGCTGGAGGTCGGGCATGTTTTGATTGTAGGCATTTGTAGGTCTAACCATGTTGGATTGTAGGCATTTGTAGGTCTACCATGTCGGATTGTAGGCATTTGTAGCTCTACCATGTTGGATTGTAGGCATTTGTAGGTCTACCATGTTGGATTGTAGGCATTTGTAGGTCTACCATGTTGGGTTGCTGGAGGTATCTCATTTTGGATTGCTGAAGGTCGAGCAAGTTGGATTGCTGGAGGGGGACACATGTTCGATTGTTGGAGAAAAGGCATTTTGGATTGTTGGGCGCTAACACGTGAGAACATTTGGATGGGCGTGTTGTTATGGAGACAAAGGGATTTCAGTAGTCAATGAGGATTTTCAAATACGTCTCTTTCAAAACATTTGTATCATTCATCTTCTGAACGCAAAGAATGCCAGATTGATTTTCTCTTACCATCTATGCAGGGGTGTGGCTATGGTTAAAGCCGCCTGGGGCGTGGACAAGATTTTCCGCCCCCTCCACGTAAAAAAAAAAAAACAACCTCATCAATCCCTGGTGGCACTAACTAAAATTCCGCCCCTACACATAAAGAAAAAAAATTGTCTCCCGCGGTGGACTTCTCATCCGCACCCCGCTCCTTACGTACGCAACTACTTCTCTGACTCTATGAGATCGAGTAATTGAAGTGTTTTTATGGTGTGCTTTTCACCTTGGGGTGGAAAAAAAAGTGGGGTGTGGGGTTACATTAAGTACCCACTTCTTTTAATTAAAAAAAAATATACCAATATCAATAATTGTTTTAGTACAAATCTACGAAAGTGCAAGTTTATTTTTTAATCAACTTTCAGTCAATCCTATTTTCACAAAAGAAATTTTTGTTTTTTGTTTTTTTTTAAATAGTACGAGGAAAACTTAATGTGACAAACGTGGAAAAAAATATGGCAAACATTTTAATTAACACCATTACGGAGTCGGTCAAATGTGGACGACCAACCCGATTGGCTCATTGCCATCTTCCCACCACTTCCGGTCCCTGTCTTTATCCAGTTGTTTTCGATTTTCTATGTCAGTTACTTCCCATTTTCAGCGACTACTTATTGACCTTTTCTACAGACAGAATTCTCCCCCCCCCCCCCCCCCCCGCCCCCCCCCCCCTCCTCCCCCCCCCCCCCGCCCGGGCCGCACCCACCTTCTCACCCCCCCCTCCCAACATTTTATTTTTATTTCTTCCCTCTCGTCTTGAAAAAGAAAAATTCCCTTTTCCCCCCTTTTTCTCGGTATTCTGTTACTGGTGTGGTTTTATCAATAAACTTTGGGTCACTTATCCGTTTAGCGGTCGCATGTCTCACACACTTGTTGTCAAAGAGCGGGTCCTAAAGAGCTTACTCACGGACCGATTTGCAAGCACGCGCGGAAGACCTCTGCAATATTGAGGCCTTGCGGGGGGGGGGGATTAGGGGGGGGGT
>CAXITT010000003.1:2570800-2612867 GCA_964033795.1 Lymnaea stagnalis | reverse complement strand
CCCCCCCCCCCCCAAAAAAAAAAAAAAAAAAAAAAAAATTATTTTCGTTGCTGCTTCATAAATATGTGTTTTCCGATGGTCTCATGCGTCCTGTCACTTAAGAAAGTTACCGTACATTTCAATCGGCGTTGAATAATGATCAAAACGGTGTTTTTATGACCTAATTATAAGGCTACCTCATTATAGAAGGCACCAAAATTGAACTTTTAATAATGGATTGGTAACATGTTTAAAAATTGTACATGTTATGGGTTATCATTTTATGAAATTCGGTTAGACAGAGCAGTTTGTGCTCTGTAAATATGCAATTTTTCAATTTGTTGTCAACCCTGAGATGGTGTCACCCGGTGCGGTCCGCACCCCCCTTCCGAGCTAAGCCACCAATAATGGAGAATCTTTAGGAAACACACCCCCTTCCACCAAATACCCAACTTCGACTCCCAAACAGTCTACGGGAACTAAAACCAGATTAAAGAATCTGAAAGTATTGGGTATCACCACTACAGGAGGCCTAAAAAATGTCTGCACTCCAAAGACGAAAACATCAAGAAGATCTCACATTCGTCAGTGAGTCCTGTCCTGGTCCTTACTTCTCTCTGCATCCCCCCCCCCCACGTCCTTGGAGTATCACCAAAACACAAAACAAGCGTCACTGCCCCTGATCAAGAGAAAGTAATCGATACTTTCTTTTGGCTCCACAACATCGCCCACCAGCTGAGACCCAAACAAGCCTGGGGGCATTTTCTCTTTAGTGTGGCCAATTTCAGTTTCAGAACATCGCATATCGATACCATTTTATTTTATGTATATATATTTTGTTTTGTCATTGATTTGAATAAAATTGGTTTTTTTTTTTTAAAATCCATTTAACATTGTAAAGCTTGGAAAGTCGCTGAAAAAAAAAAGATATTCTGAAATCTAAACGTCAAAATGAATCTGTAATCGATCGCATCAACAATTAATGTTTTTGGAGTAGATGAAATCTTTCAAATCTCACCTGTATAGACATACACATTAACAGTGGCCAAGACTGCGTGTCGGTCAGGTTGGCCATAGCTAACTGTACGTTGTTACATTTAAAAAAGCGACTTTAGCTACACGTGACGTGATACTGAAAAATTGGGACGAAGAGGTCAGAGTTCAATATCAATAAACTATTGGACAAATAAACTAATAAATGCTAGTGGCGAAAACAAAATTGACTCCCTCGTGCTTAGGATTTTTTTAAAAGTCCCCAAACAGTTTTTTATTTAAACTAGAAGACATTGGTAATCAGATACATCTCTCTCTCTCTCTCTCTCTATATATATATATATATATATATATATATATATATATATATATATATATATATATATGTACGCCGTTCATGAACAAAACTAGTTCAAGTTATACAGTTTTGGGGGGGGGGGGTTACGTATTTGAATTGAGTACATGCGCACTGGCACTTGGAACACCTACTAGTGTGGGCAGTAAGAGTCGACCACGGCTGCATGCTCAGCAACTATAAATGTCTTGAGACATTTGGCTGAATGTGTCATCATAAACATTTCATGGGATCTCAATAAACTGTTCCTCCACCAATCACTGGCGTGTATGGCTGGATTCAAACACACCCCCCTCCCATCTCCTCTCCAAAAATAATATACACCACACACAACACACCACATAACACACACACAGGCACGCATCGACAGTCTGTGAGTCAGAATCATTGCTCCAAAGTGCAAAGTATTAGTTCCCAAAACATTCAGTTCTTGTATTAGGATGCAGCATTCAGTTCAAGCATGCAACATTCAGTTCTAGTAATGGTATGCAGCATTCAGTTCAAGTATGCAACATTCAGTTCTAGTATTAGTATGCAGCATTCAGTTCAAGCATGCAACATTCAGTTCTTGTATTAGTATGCAGCATTCAGTTCAAGCATGCAACATTCAGTTCTAGTATTAGTATGTAGCATTCAGTTCAAGCATGCAACATTCAGTTCTAGTATTAGGATGCAGCATTCAGTTCAAGCATGCAACATTCAGTTCTAGTAATAGTATGCAGCATTCAGTTCAAGCATGCAACATTCAGTTCTAGTATTAGGATGCAGCATTCAGTTCAAGCATGCAACTTTCAGTTCTAGTATTAGTATGCAGCATTCAGTTCAAGCATGCAACATTCAGTTCTAGCAAGCAACAGTCAGTTCTAGTCTGCAGTATTCAGTTCTAGTTTGCAACATTCAGTTCTGCTCTGCAGTATTCAGTTCTAGTTTGCAACATTCAGTTCTGCTCTGCAACATTCAGTTCTAGTATGCAACATTCAGTTCTACTATGAAAAATTCAGTTCTACTATGCAACATTCAGTTCTAGTATTCAACATTCAGTTCTAGTATGCAACATTCAGTTCTACTATGCAACATTCAGTTCTACTATGCAACATTCAGTTCTACTATGCAACATTCAGTTCTACTATGCAAC
Organism: Lymnaea stagnalis; assembly: GCA_964033795.1. Taxonomy (NCBI): domain Eukaryota; kingdom Metazoa; phylum Mollusca; class Gastropoda; family Lymnaeidae; genus Lymnaea; species Lymnaea stagnalis. Next base: position 2,610,405 of record CAXITT010000003.1, on the reverse strand, counting down.
ATTCAGTTCTTGCCTGCAGCATTCAATTCTCGTGTGCAACATTCAGTTTTAGTCTTCAACATTCAGTTCTAGTCTGCAACATTCAGTTCTAGGCTGCATGCTTTGATTTGGAGTCAAAGAAAAGTGTTGACAGTCAGTCACATACAATCCGGATCATAGATTTTCTAGCCTCCTAAATAAGTAAATCAAAATTTGTTTTTGTTAAGTTAAAAAATATTTAAGGTGTTAAAAGCGACTTAATTGTGTATGCGTCATGACCTATTACCCCTATTATATTTAGGATATAATAATCTCGGTAGTCGCAACCGGAAATTTGTTTGAAAGAAATTTCGTTGACGGAAAATTGATCGACGGAAGTTTGGTCGAACGGAAATTTGATCGAATTTTATTTTCAGTTCACACGATCAAATTTTGCATCAAATTTCTTTTTGAACGCATTATTTTGTTTTACTATATAATATAGTTCGTTCAGGAATAAATTTGACGAAAATTTGATCGTGCGAACTGAGAAAAAAAAAGTCGACAAAACTTCCTTTCGAAATTTCTTTCAAGCAAATTTCTGGTAACCCTCGGTAGCCGTGATACATAGTTTTCTTCTCAAACTTTCTTTCCATTACTCAGCATCATAGATAACATTCAAATGAACACATACATTCCGTCTAGGTCACCGGCTACATATTCACCAATGGCCGACGTCTGTCCCCACGGTGCCAGCAAACAAGTCTACAAACATAAGCCACACCCGCCATCCTAACCCCCCCCCCAACCTTCTAGATTACACCAGGCACACAACAGGCGTGAGGCCGGCATCCCTTGCACTCAAGGGACCATAATTAGAGCTAAAGATGGACCCTAACCAAATCAAATTTCCTGGGCAAACTAGTTGAACCATGGATTAGCCTTCTCATCCCTATGTCTCTCTCCCCCTCTCTTCCTCTTTCACATGTATCCCTCTCTCTTACTCACTCTCCATCACTCCTCCATCTCCTCCTCACACTCTCCCTCACTCCCTTTCTTTTTCTCATTTTCTCCCATCCTCGCTCCTCATCTCGCTCTGTCTCCCTCTCCACCGCTCTTTCCTTCTTCCCCTGTGTATCTCTCCCCCTCTTCTCTTTCTATGAGACGGTCATCTCGCCACTGACCAGCGGGGTAAATTAGTGACCGCAAGAACTGTCTCTTATGTTTTTTTTTTTGTTTTTTTTTTTTTTTCTGTGTATCTCTCCCCCTCTTCTCTTTCTATGAGACGGTCATCTCGCCACTGACCAGCGGGGTAAATTAGTGACCGCAAGAACTGTCTCTTATGTTTTTTTTTTTGTTTTTTTTTTTTTGCCCGTAATGGGTTTCGTGGGCTGTTGATTTTATCGGGACTGTGATAACGACCTGTGGTCCACCCTGGACGTCTCAGAACTTGGAAGTGATAGGACAGTCCCATCGACATAAAAACGTACATCCCTGTTGGGTAGTGTTGGGGAGGGGGGGGGTCGCATCTCCAGCACCATCAGACCGGATTAATGTTTTACACCGTGCAATTTGATTAGTTTTGGCCAAGACGATGTGACCTTGACCTAAAAGACATGACCATATGGAATGGTTTTTGGAAACCCAACGTGACTTCGAGTCTGACGACATGAGAGAAAGAGAGAGAGAGAGAGAGCGAGAGAAAGATAACGATAGAGTAAAAGAAAAGAGAGAGAGGGGGGAAGAGTAAGGCAGAAAAATAGTAAGAGAGTAAGCGAGAGAGGGAGAGAGAGAGAGAGAGAGAGAGAGAGAGTAAAAGAGATAAATAGAGAGAGAGAAAAGAGAAACAGAAAAAGAGAGACTACATAAAAATGTCTTTGGGGAGGGTGATGTAGGATTGTGATATCAAATTCTAAGACGTGTGAACACATAGAGCTTGAAGTAACTTTAGTTTCCTGTAGCATTTGAAAGATAAGACATAAACGACTCAGATAGTGTGGCCAATGTCTACGGATTAAGACCCCCTGCAAAGATCGATTGTCCTCTTTCTGGCAGCACAGCGGCTTCTACCAAACTTTAAGCATCTGAAAATCCTCTAGTTATGGATTCATAGTTTCTATTAGAACTATGCACTGAGAACAAAATGATTATAGTTCGTGAACATTGATGTTTGCCCACTTTAAGTCTGGCTGAACTTTGTTTCGAATCGTCAGCGTCTTGCCTGTCTAGCTGGTCTCAAAGTAATTTAACAAGGGAATCTATCCAAGAAATATGTATTCCAATTTTAAATATAAAACAGGGTTATGCTCCTCAAGTTTTCAAACTTGCTGAATTGGGGAAAATGTTTCATTGAAAACTAATCAAAATAAACTTGTCAATACTAAAAACAACAAACAAAATAACAACAAAACGAAGAAAGAAAAACAAGAATATTTTTTTTTCAAGTTGTTGTTGGTCTTTCTATGTAAATTTATAAACATAAATACAATTACCTTCATAAAATAATTTCAAATCCCAAATAATTATCAAACGAAGGAGATTGGTTGCCAATTTTCTAATCTCAGCCGAGACGATAATTTTTTTAACACTTTTATCTTGAGTGGAAAAAAAATTAATTTAAAAAATAATAAAAAGCAGATGACGGATTTCCGATGTGAACACAAAGCTGATCTTAGATCCTTCCTTGGTTGGATGTGAACACAAAGCTGATCTTAGATCCTTCGTTGGTTGGATGTGAACACAAAGCTGATCTTAGATCCTTCCTTGGTTGGATGTGAGCACAAAGCTGATCTTAGATCCTTCCTTGGTTGGATGTGAACACAAAGCTGATCTTAGATCCTTCGTTGGTTGGATGTGAACACAAAGCTGATCTTAGATCCTTCCTTGGTTGGATGTGAGCACAAAGCTGATCTTAGATCCTTCCTTGGTTGGATGTGAGCACAAAGCTGATCTTAGATCCTTCCTTGGTTGGATGTGAACACAAAGCTGATCTTAGATCCTTGGTTGGATGTGAGCACAAAGCTGATCTTAGATCCTTCGTTGGTTGGATGTGAACACAAAGCTGATCTTAGATCCTTCCTTGGTTGGATGTGAACACAAAGCTGATCTTAGATCCTTCCTTGGTTGGATGTGAGCACAAAGCTGATCTTAGATCCTTCCTTGGTTGGATGTGAACACAAAGCTGATCTTAGATCCTTCCTTGGTTGGATGTGAACACAAAGCTGATCTTAGGTCCTTCCCTGGTTGGATGTGAACACAAAGCTGATCTTAGATCCTTCCTTGGTTGGATGTTCAATCCCGACAACATTTTTCCATGTCCATAGGAACACCAAAGAGAATTTTGTTTTTCTTTGATTGAAGCTACGTCCATCACCAAAAAGTATGCTGTCAATGAGAAGGAATACTGACTCGTGTGCCAAGATATGTGCAGGGGGCAGGCAGATTATCAGAGACAAAAAGATCATCTTTTATTTTATTTTTTTAAATAGCTAAGAATCTCAATACCCTTCATTCCACTACTCAGCTCACTAATTATAGCTCAATACCCTTGGCTCCACTACTCAGCTCACTAATTATAGCTCAATACCCTTGGCTCCACTACTCAGCTCACTAATTATAGCTCAATACCCTTGGCTCCACTACTCAGCTCACTAATTATAGTTCAATACCCTTGGCGCCACTACTCAGCTCACTTATTATAGCTGAATACCAATGTTCCCTTTAAGCTGCGCGGTTGCGCGGCCACGCAGCTATCTCACAGACGCCGCGCAGCAGTTTTGAGTATCCACGCAGAAAATTTCCATGTAAGTGTGTGTTTGTAGGCTATACAATTTTGCATACAAAAAAATTGATGCTGTACAAATTTGCATACATCTGTATGATTTTGCACACGAAACAACAAACCTTAAAAGGAAAATTGCTCCATACCCTTGGATTCACTACTCAGCTCACTAACAATAGCTCAATAACCTTGGCTCCACTACTCAGCTGACTTATTATAGCTCAATACCCTTGGCTGCACTACTCAGCTCACTAATTATAGCTCAATGCCCTTGGCTCCACTACAGAGCTCACTAATTATAGATCAATACCCTTGGCTCCACTAATCAGCTCACTAATTATAGCTCAATACCCTTGGCTCCACTAATCAGCTCACTAATTATAGCTCAATACCGTTGGCTACACTACTCAGCTCACTAATTATAGCTCTATACCCTTGGCTCCACTACTCAGCTCACTAATTATAGCTCAATACCCTTGGCTACACTACTCAGCTCACTAATTATAGCTCAATACCCTTGGCTTCACTACTCAGCTGACTTATTATAGCTCAATACCCTTGGCTCTACTACTCAGCTGACTTATTATAGCTCAATGCCCTTGGCTCCACTACAGAGCTCACTAATTATAGCTCAATACCCTTGGCTCCACTAATCAGCTTACTAATTATAGCTCAATACCCTTGGCTACACTACTCATCTCACTAATTATAGCTCAATACCCTTGGCTACACTACTCAGCTCACTAATTCTAATCATTATATTATTATTTATAATTTGTTCATCGCATCCACAATCACTCGTCATGTGTGGCGGTGGGCTATAACAATATGGCTATCTGGGCCAGCGGTGCTCAGCCTGTGAGTCAAACGACCCTCACACAGGAGTCGCCTAAGACCTTTGGAAAACACATACTTATCAAGTAGTCACGAAACTAATTTTATGGTTGGGGGTCACCACAACAAGATGAACTGTATTATAGGGTAACGGCATTATGAAGGCTGAGAACCACTGATCTAGGCTGTGGGTTATAACAGTGTTTCTATGGGTATGTTATAACAGGGCTGCACAACTCGTAATGTAAGGCGAGCCGTAATACTTTATGAACAACTTGTGCGGGTCGAAAGATAATAGGACAGGGGCGAAAGCTATTACGAAAATAATAATAATAAAGAATATTTCGTTACTTCGCGTGCCACCAAGTGGGTGCAGGCGGGCCGCATGTAGCCTACGGGCCGTATGTTGTGCAGGCCTGGGTTATAACAATATTTCCATCTAGGTTGTTCAGAAAACTTTAAGGTTTGTTTAGTTGGATCCCCTTTGCCTACACATAACTCAAAACATAATACATGTATGCAATTAAACCTCGCTACAGCACTTTAACTGTGATTCCATAACAAAAATCAGATCATGTTAACAATAGGGATCACTTTAAATCTGGGGTTTAACAATAATCTGTACATTTTTTTTTATAGTGGTACTTTTTTAAAATCTCATGTGGTTAGTGAGCTACTTTTTAAAATCTCATGTGGTTAGTGAGCTCCTTTTTAAAATCTCATGTGGTTAGTGAGCTACTTTTTAAAATCTCATGTGGTTAGTGAGCTACTTTTTAAAATCTCATGTGGTTAGTGGGCTACTTTTTAAAACCTCATGTGGTTAGTGAGCTACTTTTTAAAACCTCATGTGGTTAGTGAGCTACTTTTAAAAATCTCATGTGGTTAGTGAGCTACTTTTTAAAATCTCATGTGGTTAGTGAGCTACTTTTAAAAATATCATGTGGTTAGTGAGCTACTTTTTAAAATCTCATGTGGTTAGTGAGCTACTTTTTAAAATCTAATGTGGTTAGTGAGCTACTTTTTAAAATCTCATGTGGTTAGTGAGCTACTTTTTAAAATCTCATGTGGTTAGTGAGCTACTTTTTAAAATCTCATGTGGTTAGTGAGCTACTTTTTAAAATCTCATGTGGTTAGTGAGCTACTTTTTAAAATCTCATGTGGTTAGTGAGCTACTTTTTAAAATCTCATGTGGTTAGTGAGCTACTTTTTAAAATCTCATGTGGTTAGTGAGCTACTTTTTAAAATCTCATGTGGTTAGTGAGCTACTTTTTAAAATCTCATGTGGTTAGTGAGCTACTTTTTAAAATCTCATGTGGTTAGTGAGCTACTTTTTAAAATCTCATGTGGTTAGTGAGCTACTTTTTAAAATCTCATGTGGTTAGTGAGCTACTTTTTAAAATCTCATGTGGTTAGTGAGCTACTTTTTAAAATCTCATGTGGTTAGTGAGCTACTTTTTAAAATCTCATGTGGTTAGTGAGCTACTTTTTAAAATCTCATGTGGTTAGTGAGCTACTTTTTAAAATCTCATGTGGTTAGTGAGCTACTTTTTAAAATCTCATGTGGTTAGTGAGCTACTTTTTAAAATCTCATGTGGTTAGTGAGCTACTTTTTAAAATCTCATGTGGTTAGTGAGCTACTTTTTAAAATCTCATGTGGTTAGTGAGCTACTTTTTAAAATCTCATGTGGTTAGTGAGCTACTTTTTAAAATCTCATGTGGTTAGTGAGCTACTTTTTAAAATCTCATGTGGTTAGTGAGCTACTTTTTAAAATCTCATGTGGTTAGTGAGCTACTTTTTAAAACCTCATGTGGTTAGTCAGCTACTTTTTAAAATCTCATGTGGTTAGTGGGCTACTTTTTGAAATCTCATGTGGTTAGTGAGCTACTTTTTAAAATCTCATGTGGTTAGTGGGCTACTTTTTGAAATCTCATGTGGTTAGTGGGCTACTTTTTAAAACCTCATGTGGTTAGTGAGCTACTTTTTAAAACCTCATGTGGTTAGTGGGCTACTTTTTAAAATCTCATGTGGTTAGTGAGCTACTTTTTAAAATCTCATGTGGTTAGTGAGCTACTTTTTAAAATCTCATGTGGTTAGTGAGCTACTTTTTAAAATCTCATATACTAAGTGAGCTACTTTTTAAAATCTCATGTGGTTAGTGAGCTACTTTTTAAAATCTCATGTGGTTAGTGAGCTACTTTTTAAAATCTCATGTGGTTAGTGAGCTACTTTTTAAAATCTCATGTGGTTAGTGAGCTACTTTTTAAAATCTCATGTGGTTAGTGAGCTACTTTTTAAAATCTCATGTGGTTAGTGAGCTACTTTTTAAAATCTCATGTGGTTAGTGAGCTACTTTTTAAAATCTCATGTACTAAGTGAGCTACTTTTTAAAACCTCATGTGGTTAGTGGGCTACTTTTTGAAATCTCATGTGGTTAGTGAGCTACTTTTTAAAACCTCATGTGGTTAGTGAGCTACTTTTTAAAACCTCATGTGGTTAGTGAGCTACTTTTTAAAATCTCATGTAGTTAGTGAGCTACTTTTTAAAATCTCATGTGGTTAGTGGGCTACTTTTAAAAAATCTCATGTGGTTAGTGAGCTACTTTTAAAAATATCATGTGGTTAGTGAGCTACTTTTTAAAATCTCATGTGGTTAGTGAGCTACTTTTTAAAATCTCATGTGGTTAGTGAGCTACTTTTTAAAATCTCATGTGGTTAGTGAGCTACTTTTTAAAATCTCATGTGGTTAGTGGGCTACTTTTTGAAATCTCATGTGGTTAGTGAGCTACTTTTTAAAACCTCATGTGGTTAGTGAGCTACTTTTTAAAACCTCATGTGGTTAGTGAGCTACTTTTTAAAATCTCATGTAGTTAGTGAGCTACTTTTTAAAATCTCATGTGGTTAGTGGGCTACTTTTAAAAAATCTCATGTGGTTAGTGAACTACTTTTTAAAATCTCATGTGGTTAGTGGGCTACTTTTTAAAACCTCATGTGGTTAGTGGGTTACTTTTTAAAATCTCATGTGGTTAGCGGGCTACTTTTTAAAATCTCATGTGGTTAGTGAACTACTTTTTAAAACCTCATGTGGTTAGTGGGCTACTTTTTGAAATCTCATGTGGTTAGTGAGCTACTTTTTAAAACCTCATGTGGTTAGTGAGCTACTTTTTAAAATCTCATGTGGTTAGTGAGCTACTTTTTAAAATCTCATGTGGTTAGTGAGCTACTTTAAAAAATATCATGTGGTTAGTGAGCTACTTTTTAAAATCTCATGTGGTTAGTGAGCTACTTTTTAAAATCTCATGTGGTTAGTGAGCTACTTTTTAAAATCTCATGTGGTTAGTGAGCTACTTTTTAAAATCTCATGTGGTTAGTGAGCTACTTTTTAAAATCTCATGTGGTTAGTGAGCTACTTTTTAAAATCTCATGTGGTTAGTGAGCTACTTTTTAAAATCTCATGTGGTTAGTGAGCTACTTTTTAAAATCTCATGTACTAAGTGAGCTACTTTTTAAAACCTCATGTGGTTAGTGGGCTACTTTTTGAAATCTCATGTGGTTAGTGAGCTACTTTTTAAAACCTCATGTGGTTAGTGAGCTACTTTTTAAAACCTCATGTGGTTAGTGAGCTACTTTTTAAAATCTCATGTAGTTAGTGAGCTACTTTTTAAAATCTCATGTGGTTAGTGGGCTACTTTTAAAAAATCTCATGTGGTTAGTGGGCTACTTTTTAAAATCTCATGTGGTTAGTGGGCTACTTTTTAAAATCTCATGTGGTTAGTGGGCTACTTTTTAAAATCTCATGTGGTTAGTGAAATACTTTTTAAAACCTCATGTGGTTATTGGGCTACTTTTTGAAATCTCATGTGGTTAGTGGGCTACTTTTTAAAACCTCATGTGTTTAGTGAACTAATTTTTAAAATCTCATGTGGTTAGTGGGCTACTTTTTAAAATCTCATGTGGTTAGTGAACTACTTTTTAAAATCTCATGTGGTTAGTGAGCTACTTTTTGAAATCTCATGTGGTTAGTGAGCTACTTTTTAAAATCTCATGTGGTTAGTGGGCTACTTTTTGAAATCTCATGTGGTTAGTGGGCTACTTTTAAAACCTCATGTGGTTAGTGAGCTACTTTTTAAAACCTCATGTGGTTAGTGGGCTACTTTTTAAAACCTCATGTGGTTAGTGGGCTACTTTTTAAAACCACATGTGGTTAGTGAGCTACTTTTTAAAATCTCATGTGGTTACTGGGCTACTTTTTGAAACCTCATGTGGTTAGTGAGCTACTTTTTAAAATCTCATGTGGTTAGTGGGCTACTTTTTATAATCTCATGTGGTTAGTGAACTACTTTTTAAAATCTCATGTGGTTATTGGGCTACTTTTTGAAATCTCATGTGGTTAGTGGGCTACTTTTTAAAACCTGATGTGGTTAGTGGGCTACTTTTTAAAACCACATGTGGTTAGTGAGCTACTTTTTAAAATCTCATGTGGTTAGTGCTCTACTTTTTGAAACCTCATGTGGTTAGTGAGCTACTTTTTAAAATCTCATGTGGTTAGTGGGCTACTTTTTGAAACCTCATGTGGTTAGTGAGCTACTTTTTAAAATCTCATGTGGTTATTGGGCTACTTTTTGAAATCTCATGTGGTTATTGGGCTACTTTTTAAAACCTCATGTGGTTAGTGAACTACTTTTTAAAATCTCATGTGGTTAGTGGGCTACTTTTTAAAATCTCATGTGGTTAGTGGGCTACTTTTTGAATTCTCATGTGGTTAGTGGGCTACTTTTTGAAATCTCATGTGGTTAGTGGGCTACTTTTTAAAACCACATGTGGTTAGTGAGCTACTTTTTAAAATCTCATGTGGTTAGTGGGCTACTTTTTGAAACCTCATGTGGTAAGTATGATATGTGGTGTGATGATTTGCGATTGTGTTGTATGATATTTTTTACATTTTTAAAATTATATATGTTATATGATCTTTGACATAAGTTTTAATAAAAAATTATGTACGAATGAAAACACGACATTTTATCCGAATAAGCTGTATAGAGTGGTGTGTTGTCGTGTTTATAGAGCGGTGTGTTGTCGTCTTTATAGAGGCGTGCGTTGTCGTGTTTACAGAGGCGTGCCTTGTCGTGGCGTTCCACTCTACCTACGTACAGTGAGACATGTATCCATATATCCAGTTTCTGGATTCACGGGGAAAAAAAACTCTTTTTCGGGTCCCAGTGGAGAAGCTATGGCGCCTTACTCGCTCCCCGCGGCCATTAATCCATCCCCACCCAGCCAACCTTCCACGCCCTCTTCCCCCTCCCCCCCACCACCATCCCCAAAAAACCCTCACTTTTCCTCCCTTGCCCATTTATTCCTATTCATCTCCTAACACTCCATCATCAATGTTTTACAGTTGCCTGCCCCTGAACGCGCTATTCTCACAACTCATTTGATCTTCGGCTATTTAAAAAGTGAAAGAGGAACTCTTGTTTTTTTTTTGTTGTTTTTTTTTAAAGAATGATTAAAAAGTCTTCTTCTTTGACGTCATGCAATGTTCTCTGGGGGGAAGCTAGCTTGGAAAATGGGACTTTCTCTCTCTCTCTCTCTCTCTCTCTCTCTCCTCTCTCTTGGCCAATATTTAAGCTTTCGGTAGAGGTATCCGTTCGCGCGGACATAGATTTGGTCGAGATGCCCAATAACCGAGCCTATGATTTGTGGGATGTGTCCACGGCTTCCTCTGGATTATCAAGTCAAATTAGGCAAGGTCGACCTACTGTGAATTTAATACAGCGACGATTAGCTCTGATGAGAGATGGGCTTTGGGCTTTGGGCTTTAGCATCCAGGAATCGATGAGGCTCAGCAATGGGTGGAAGGGGGGTGGGGGTTCCTTAAAATTGCGTTACTATCAATAATATCTGTGGTCGAACGTTCGCATATATTTTGGCTTTTTGTGGGCATTACTATCATATCATGGCTTATGTGCGGTAATATCATGGCTTATGAGAGGCCCTATCATAACTTATGTGCGGTCATCACCATATGTTAGTGGTTCTTAACCTTTTTGGAGGTACTGAACCCCACCAGTTTCATATGTGCATTCACCGAACCCTTCTTATTAGGAAAAATAAAATATGATTTTTTTCTGATTTATTTTTGTTGGACTTCCGCCGAACCCCTGAGACTGACTCACCGAACCCCTGGGGTTCGATTGAACCCAGGTTAAGAACCACTGCCATATGCGAATTCGTCTTACGCTTGTTTAATTGATTTCTTTTGTTAAAAAAAAATAAGCAGAAGAAGAATAAAAGTATTGCCAAATTTAATGTACACAGTAACATGTTCCATTCAAAAATAAAAGCTTCACGTGTGTTATCCAATCTTGCATGCTCCGTTCATTGATCCACCCCACCCCCCTCTCCTTACACTCTGCTATATCCCAGCCCTTTTCTACTTTTTCCTTTATTTGATCTACTGCCCCAATGACCCCACAGCAACACCCCACACTGTTACACATATGGGCACCCACTTTTAATTCACGCTTCCACGTCCACACACCATAATCGGTTTTAACCATGCTTCTTGTCGGTGGGCCTGACTTTAACACCATCTTCCACATCAATCTCAGCCATTTTTTCTGTTTTATAATTCATTAATAGAATATATAAAAAAAAGTGTCCAACGACACTCTGCCCCATCATTCTCTCCCATCAATCTCTCCCATCAATCTCTCCCATCATGCCTACCACACTCTGCCCCATCATTCTCTTCCATCAATCTCTCCCATCATTCTATCCCCTCTTTCCTACCACACTTTGCCCCATCATTCTCTCCCATCAAACCTACTTGCCCTAGCACCCACTTACCCATCATTCTCTCCCATCAGTCCTACCACATTCTCTCCCATCAGTCCTACCACATTCTCTCCCATCAGCCCTACCACATTCTCTCCCATCAGTCCTACCACATTCTCTCCCATCAGTCCTACCACATTCTCTCTCATCAGTCCTACCACATTCTCTCCCATAAGTCCTACCACATTCTCTCCCATCAGTCCTACTTTTTTTGCTAATGTGTCTATCACCTGCAGCTTTAATTAAAACCTTGTTTTTAGTGTGCCGCCCCCCCCCACCCCAACAACCGTCTATTTTATGAGCTTTACCAAACCGGAAAGAGAAACATCAGCTCCTCAGATATATCATATAACTCAGCTCCTCATATATATCATATAACTCAGCTCCTCATATATATCATATAACTCAGCTCCTCAGATATATCATATAACTCAGCTCACCCAACAACCACCACTCCCCCTTTTTTCGCCCTTCTTTCTCTTTGTACATTCTAGACTTTTCTTCCTGATGTGACCTTCCAGTGCCTGAGGTGTGCTTGTTTACGCTGACGCCACACTCTAAAACAAGCTGCCATTGGTTGTTGTTGTTTATGTTTTATTTTAATGTACTACTATCAATGTTCTGTTGTCTGCATCTTGAGCGTGACGTCACGCGAGGTTTGTCTCGTTCCCAGATTTTTTTTTTTTTAATGATATAATAATGAAGTGATTGTGCCCCCCTCCAGAGTCTATAGCCTAAATCAGGCTTGCACAACATTACGGCCCGCCAGAACCCACTTTGTGGCCCGCGACGGTACGAAATATTCTTTATTCTCATTATTTTCATATCTTTCCTCCCTGTCCTATTTTCTTTTGGCCAGCACTAGTTTTTCATAAAGTATTTCGGCCCGCCTTACATTTTGAGTTGTGCGGGCTTGGGCCTAAATTATTCAATTCTATCGTCGAATCCGGCCCACAAGTTTCCCTTCAAGTAAGGTCTGGAAGATAGAAGCATCCTGAATCGGGCAGCTAACCTGGGGTTTTCTTTTCAAGGTCTTTTGTAATTGTTTCCACGTTGAAGGTTTCGGGTCATTCTTGCCGACCCTAGGGTCCGATTCATTTACATCTCACGAGACATTCTCTTTGTTCTCATCTTAACCTCATTCAGTAATATAAAAATTTATTACATAAAAAAAAGAAAAAAAAAAAAAACAATAACCAAGAACAGACAAAACAAAAACAAATTGCAATGTGGAGGATTTTTTTTTTCTCTTCCGTCTTATTCTTCTGCTCGAAGTCGATTTAAGTAAGCGTAGCTTTTCAATAAACTGATCTAACTGATCTAACGCTACATGGATTGTAGAGTCCTGAATAGATCACTTTCGCCCGTTANTTTTTTTTTTTTTTTTTTAAGATTAATCTGTTTATGCACGAGTCGGTTCGGGTGCACCGGGCGCCAACCACCACGTGACTTTGTTCCAGCAAGTGCGGTAAGGTCCAATCACTGTCTTGGCGTTTTGCCCGTATCCGGAAATTTGATCGAAAGAAAATTTCGTCGACGGTAAATTGATCGACGGTAATTTGATCGAACGGAAATATGGTCGAATCTTTTTTTCCGTTTTTACGTTTAAATTTTGCTTCAAATGTCTTTTTGAACGCATTATTTTGTTTTACTATATAGTACAGTGCGTTCAAAAAGACATTTGACAAAAATTTTAACGTGTGAACTGAAAAAAAGATTCGACCAAATTTCCAGTCGATCAAATTACCGTCGATCAATTTACCGTCGACGAAATTTCTTTCGATCAAATTTCCGGTAACCCGTTTTGCCAGATGGTACTTTTTTTTTTTTTTAAATTGCGAGTTTTACGCCAGTGCTATATTAATTATTTTGTCATCGGATGGGGGATTATATTTGACGGTCTCTCTATATTGTTGTTGTCATCGGATGGGGGATTATAACTTACAGTCTCTCTATATTGTTGTTGTCATCGGATGGGGGATTATATTTGACAGTCTCTCTATATTGTTGTCATCGGATGGGGGATTATATTTGACAGTCTCTCTATATTGTTGTCATCGGATGGGGGATTATATTTGAAAGTCTCTCTATATTGTTGTCATCGGATGGGGGATTATATTTGACAGTCTCTCTATATTGTTGTCATCGGATGGGGGATTATATTTGACAGTCTCTCTATATTGTTTTCATCGGATGGTTGTTTATATTTGTGGATGGGGGATTATATTTGACAGTCTCTCTTTATTGTTTTTTTAAGTTCATTTGAAAATAGGAAGAAAAAAAAAAAAAACTTTAGTTGGGGTAATTTTTTTTTTCTTAAATAGGCGTCACTTGCAAAAAAATAAAAATGTATTTATGAATTATTTTATGTATCTAAGTATTTATTTTGGGCGTGAATTTCACTTCTTATCAACACTTCTTATCACCACTTCTTGTCACCACTTCTTATCACCACTTCTTGTCACCACTTCATGTCACCACTTCTTGTCACCACTTCTTATCACCACTTCTTGTCACCACTTCTTGTCACCACTTCTTATCACCACTTCTTGTCACCACTTCTTATCACTCCTTCTTGTCACCACTTCTTATCCCCACTTCTTGTCACCACTTCTTATCACCACTTCTTGTCACCACTTCTTGTCACCACTTCTTTTCACCACTTCTTGTCACAATTCTTGTTACCACTTCTTGTCGCCACTTCTTATCACCACTTCTTGTCACCACTTCTTGTCACCACTTCTTGTCACCACTTCTTATCACCATTTATTGTCACCCCTTCTTGTCACCACTTCTTGTCACCACTTCTTGTCACCACTTCTTGTCACCACTTCTTGTCACCACTTCTTGTCACCACTTCTTATCACCACTTCTTATCACCACTTCTTTTTACCACTTCTTGTCACCACTTCTCCAGTGGTGAAGAATAGTGGATTTCTTGTCACCCCTTCTTGTCACCACTTCTTGTCACCACTTCTTGTCACCACTTCTTGTCACCACTTCTTGTCACCACTTCTTGTCACCACTTCTTATCACCACTTCTTATCACGACTTCTTGTTACCACTTCTTGTCACCACTTCTTGTCACCACTTCTTATCACCATACTTCTTATCACCACTTCTTATCACCACTTCTTGTCACCACTTCGTATCACCACTTCTTGTCACCACTTCTTGTCACCACTTCTTATCACCACTTCTTGTTACCACTTCTTGACACCACTTCTTATCACCACTTCTTATCACCATTTCTTGTCACCACTTTTTATCACCACTTCTTGTCACCACTTCTTATCACCAATTCTTGTCACCACTTCTTATCACCACTTCTTATCACCACTTCTTATCACCACTTCTTGTCACCACTTCTTATCACCACTTCTTATCACCACTTCTTATCACCACTTCTTGTCACCACTTCTTATCACCACTTCTTGTCACCACTTCTTATCACCACTTCTTATCACAACTTCTTGTCACCACTTCTCGTCACCACTTCTTATCAACACTTCTTGTCACCACTTCTTGTTACCACTTCTTGTCACCACTTCTTGTCACCACTTCTTGTCACCACTTCTTTTCACCACTTCTTGTCACAATTCTTGTTACCACTTCTTGTCGCCACTTCTTATCACCACTTCTAGTCACCACTTCTTATCACCACTTCTTTTCAAAATTTCTTGTGACAACTGCTTTTCAACTTTTTTTTCAACCCCTTCTTTTCAACCCCTTCTTTTCAAACACTTCTTTTCAAACACTTCTTTTCAAACACTTCTTTTCAAACACTTCTTTTCAACCCCTTCTTTTCAACCCCTTCTTTTCAACCCCTTCTTTTCAACCCCTTCTTTTCAAACACTTCTTTTCAAACACTTCTTTTCAACCCCTTCTTTTCAAACACTTCTTTTCAAACACTTCTTTTCAACCCCTTCTTTTCAAACACTTCTTTTCAAACACTTCTTTTCAATCCCTTCTTTTCAACCCCTTCTTTTCAAACACTTCTTTTCAAACACTTCTTTTCAAGCACTTCTTTTCAAACAATTCTTTTCAAACACTTCTTTTCAAACACTTCTCTTTATCACTTGTTTCCAACACCTCTTTTCAATACTTCTTTTCACCAATTCATTTCAAATACTTCTATTCAACACTTCTTGTCCACACTCCTTTTCAACATTTCTTATCAACGCTTCTTTTTTCTGGCTTGCCCCAGCTCGAAAATATGAAAATAATATTGGACAATAACTATATTATAATACTTCATGTGTGTCGATCTCAGAAACAACCAGACACTGGAGTCCTTTATAACCAATTTAAAGACACACCTATTTCGCAGACACCTTCTGGGATGATTGTCTACCTTATTTTCCAGTTAATGCATAATGGCTGTGTTGCTTTGGGTTGAAATGGCTAGAAAGACTTTGCAATTGTATGCTAGTAATTAGTTTTTGTAGTGTTGCGTTTGTTTTAAATGTGGTAAATTATAGATTTGTATTTTGTTGACTTTGTACCGCGCTTCGAGCCTTTGGGGATGAAGCGTGTTTTTGAAATGAACTTTATTATTATTATTATTATGTCAGTACAAATTCCTACCCGTCAGTACTCAAAAGTTTGAGCACCTAATATTCTAGCCTCTAGATCACCAAAATCTCAAACAGTGGTAAGGTTACCCCTAGCAGTACGTTGCGTCGTCACAAGAGCTGCACGGTGGTGTCACAAAATGACAACAAAATGTCAAGGGATCAAGTCAGAATAAAAGCGTATGCAACTGGTTGTACATGCACATTAAGCAGATCGTTTAAGGGGTACAACATTAAAAAAGCTTGAGAACCCGTGATCTAGGGTTATAGACGACTCTGTGTGACAGAAAGCAAAGAAATCTAAAGATGAGGAGAGGAAAGCCATCAGTCCTTTTGTACAACGTTAGCTTTAAAAGACGGGGAGTGGGGGGGGGGTGGGGGTTATGTCGCTGGTGCCCGACCATGACTTTGAATGTCCGATGTGTAAGTGCGTATGTCTGGTGGTGTCCTTGTGTCCGTCTCTGATGGGCGGAGTTTTGTGTCTCTGATGTGCGGAGTCTTGTGTCTCTGATGGGCGGAGTTTTGTGTCTCCGGTGGACGGGGTTTTGTGTCTCTGATGGGCGGAGTTTTTTGTCTCTGATGGGCGGAGTTTTATGTCTCTGATGGGCGGGGTTTTGTGTCTCTGATGGGCGGAGTTTTATCTCTTGATGGGCGGAGTTTTGTGTCTCTGATGGGCGGAGTTTTTTGTCTCTGATGGGCGGAGTTTTGTGTCTCTGATGGGCGGAGTTTTTTGTCTCTGATGGGCGGGGTTTTGTGTCTCTGATGGGCGGAGTTTTATATCTTGATGGGCGGAGTTTTGTGTCTCTGATGGGCGGAGTTTTATGTCTCTGACGTTTTGGGTTATGATTTCGACTCCAGTTATTTGACCCCGAAATGTGTCATTGACAGTCTCATTGACAGTGTGTCAGAATGCATCAAAGGAAAAACTTGTTGACAACATGTTGAAATATTTTTTTATAAAAAAACAATGACTTGAAGAAATAAAAGATACGGAAAAGACATTTCCGTCCAGATATATTTATAACGTTAAGAACCAATGAACGCCTGGTTATTATTCTAACAAGTTCCTGACCAAATTGATTCCACAAAGTTATTATAACAAGTTTAGAGCCATCCGATAATAATATTAGTAAGATAAGTTGAGGACAGTTGTTATGTTATGATATTACAATGACTTGAAAACCGCTGTATCCCATACTTTAATAATTATTATGACTAATTAAATAAAAACGCCGTAGTGGATAGTGTTCTAAAACAATTTTACAGCCACAAACCACGTAATTTTGTTAATCAAGTCGAGAACCACTGTATTTCGTTACTTTATTATAACGATTGGAGAACCACAGTACCTGGTTATGTTATCAAAACAAGTTGGGAACCACTGTACCTCAAAACTTTTACTATAACAACTTGAGAACCACTGTACCTCGTTATTTTATTTTAAAAGTTAAGAACCACGGTACCTCGTTCTGATATTATAACAAGATGAGAATCACTGTACGTCCTTACGTTATTATAAACAGTGAGGAACCACTGTATCTGTTTTATGTTATTAAACAAGTTGAGAACCACTGTACCTCCTTATGTTATTGAAACCAGATGAGAACCACTGTACCTCCTTATGTTATTGGAACAAGTTGCATCAAAACGCGCCTGTGCCTGTCAGCAGATGAAACAAAATCTCCGCATAAATCTCAGAGGTCTCCTCTACAATCAGACAACATTTAGAAGATAATAGACACCTCGTGGGGATTTGGAGATAGGCGACAGTGTGTAACAGGCCCCAAGGGAGATATATCAAGTGTTCTAGGGGATTTTTTCGGGGTGGGTGGGGTTTGTTTTTTTTTTTTACGGGTTTTACGGGAGGAACTGGGTTGGGGGGGTGGCAGCGTAGACAGTGGTAAAAATAGGAGAAATAAAAATAAAATGGAAAAAATACCAGCAATAACTCTGCAGAAAATTGTTAGGCAGGTTTTGTGGATTGGGCTTTTTAAAAAAATAGATAGAGCATTTTATTTATACATTATGTTTCTATATGTTTCACTATAAAGAAAAGGAGCAACATAGGTGTATAGTTTAGAAGTACTTGCCAGGTGCCGTCATCAAAATGGGTGCCGCCACTGGACGATCAGGTGTATTCTGCAGAGTTGTACTAGCAGGCCAGACTCATTCTGTGGGGTTATACTAGCAGGCCAGACTCATTCTGTGGGGTTGTACTAGCAGGCCAGACTCATTCTGCAGAGTTGTACTAGCAGGCCAGACTCATTCTGCAGAGTTGTACTAGCAGGCCAGACTCATTCTGCAGAGTTGTACTAGCAGGCCAGACTCATTCTGCAGAGTTGTACTAGCAGGCCAGACTCATTCTGTGGGGTTGTACTAGCAGGCCAGACTCAGTCTGCAGAGTTGTACGAGCAGGCCATACTCATTCTGCATAGTTGTACTAGCAGGCCAGACTCATTCTGCAGAGTTGTACTAACAGGCCAGACTCATTCTGCGGAGTTGTACTAGCAGGCCAGACTCATTCTGCGGAATTGTACTAACAGGCCAGACTCATTCTGCGGAGTTGTACTAACAGGCCAGACTCATTCTGAGGAGTTGTACTAACAGGCCAGACTCATTCTGTGGGCATTTGGGTTGTAGACAAATAACTGTAACGGACAATGTTTTCACATGAAAACAGAGAGGTAGCATGAGTGAACAATGAATGGTGTTGACCATGTTTTTGTCCACGAGGACAATGAATTGTATTTTGAGATACAAATGTGAGCTCCACGTTTTTGGAGAGTAAAATTATGTTTTTGTCAGAGCGGTTGTTTTGCACGCTTTGCTGGTAATAAAGTATGAGTTGACTGAGATAGTAGAGAGCTGAGCGCAGAGCAGTAGAGTCAGTAGCGTGGACAATGAATTGTATTTTGAGATACAAATGTGAGCTCCACGTTTTTGGAGAGTAAAATTATGTTTTTGTCAGAGCGGTTGTTTTGCACGCTTTGCTGGTAATAAAGTATGAGTTGACTGAGATAGTAGAGAGCTGAGCGCAGAGCAGTAGAGTCAGTAGCGTGAGAGCTGTGTGATTAGACAGTTGACAGTTTAGCGTGAGGACGTGTCTTTCTTAATGATGGAATACTATAGATATATATGTGAAATTACATTCATGCAAGGATTATATATTAATATTATCAATATAAAGTGTGTTCAATAAAGTACTGTAAGTTTAACCAGGATTCAGTATTCTTATTTGCGTGCCCGGATTATAAGTGGAAGAATGAAGAAGCCTTAGTCGGCATCCTGAAATATCAACATAACATAAGTAACCATACTACTGACATAACCCACAGCATAAGAAATAAGCTCCCACGCCATGTCAGAGTAGGTGTGTTACAAATGGTGTCAGAAGTGGGATAACGACGATGTATTACAGAACATTGAGTAACAACGATATATTTTAACAGTCGAGTGAAGCATACATCGAACGTCATTACGCCCGTGTATGAGTCAAATCTGAGAAGAGTCCACGACACACAGAGCAAGCTGACAACGATTGAATTTAGGTCAGTCACGGGAGTCAAAAGTTCAGAGTGCAAACAGCTAACTGGTACACTGTTTCAATTATATAACAGTGGAGTGAATATTCTCGTGGAAGAAACAGCAAGAAATCTATTTTACAGTTATTAGTCAACGAAAGAGATGATCCACACAAAACCAAAAGAAGTCTGATGTCATTACAGATGAGATGTTTTATCAAGACAGCGGAAGTAAGATTTCCCCAGCATAATCTTTACTTTATACAAGCCGCACAGTTCAAGTCAAGTAATTCTTCAAGTAATTCTTCAATTACTCACAAGTGCAACAGAACCGGAGAGAAATTAGACAATTTTCAATTATTGGATTATCACAATTACACTATTACGCAAGGTACTTACATTGGAGTATTGCAGCAATTTGTGGTGTAACTTTTCTCATTGGATTATTTTACCCAAGTACACTACCACATAGGATTATCTACTACCTAGAAGGAGCATCTACTACAGAGGATTATCGATTACACAGAAATCATAGCGTCACAGAGGAGCAGAGGTGACCAACTAAAGATTTCTTTTGGACACTTTCACTTGGTATTTATGTATATTATGTTATGTATTATATATATAATTTAAGACTTTAAAAATATACTTATATCATACTTAATTAGATTAAGTAAATTTTTTACTTTTTCTGTATAATATAAGTTTAATTTTAGAGTATACTGTAGGGACATCCACGGTGTTATCTTTCCTAGGGAAGTTTTTTTATTAAAACGGTAAAGGTTTCTTCTGGCCCTATTTATAACACTGTAGGATAATTTTGTGTTAGCTGTGAAGTCTAGTTTGTACATTGTCATAACTGTTGTTTTTTAGTAGATCTTGTCATATTTGTGCTATTTGTCTTGTCATTGTTATACATATTGTCAACCTACTGTCATATTTTCTACTATCTTGTGGTCCATAAACTACACAGTACTTTTGTATTTGTTGTCTCATTTGTATTCATGTAAACGTCTACATATCTGTATTTATGTTGTGAAGTAGACAATTTAATTATTTTAAATTTTTCTTACACTTATTTATAACTTATAATTCATGTATCAACTTGCATTTGTGTATACATTCATTAACATGTAGATATATGAAATATCGTAAACTATTTTAATTGATAACCAAAGAATAAGGAGATAACTGATATACTGATACATAACAATATAATTTTAGTTACTCACATTACACATAAAAAATGGCAGAGTACTTGGAATTATTAGAAGTAGGTGAGAAGCTTGGTTTGAAGCAGGAGAATTTAACTGACTTCGTAACTAGGGAGATGGACAAAATACGGAACAAACAGGAAAGAGACAAGGAGAGAGATAGTCAAAGACAGAAAGAAGACAAAGACCGACAAGACAAAGACAAAGACCGACAAGACAAAGACAAAGACCGAGAAGCTAGAATGTTAGAGAGAAACGATCTTAAACAAATAGAAGAAATGAAATTAAAAGGACAAAAGGAAATAGAAGAACTTAAATTAAGGGAACAAGATATGAAAATAAGAGAGGAAGAGCTAAAACTAGAAAGAGCTAGGATAGAATCAGGACAGCATACTACATCAACAAGCAATAGGGAAACCAACAGTGCATACAAACCTAAATTTAGAGAATTTAATGAACATAAAGAAGAAATTATTAGTTATCTGTCACAATTTGAAGGCATATGTCAGTCTTACAATTATAGAGAAGAGACTTGGGCTAATATTTTATTGAGCAGATTATCAGGGAAAAGCCTAAGCATTATTAATTCACTTAGTGAAGAACAAAAGAATAATTATACCTATATAAAGAAAGTTTTGTTAAAGTTCTATGGAAACACAGAAGACATTTATAGAAAAAATTTCCACAACATAAGACTAGAGAGAGAAGTAGACCCTAACACCACCATATTCAATATTAGAGACAATCTTGTCAAATGGCTTGAATTAACTGAAATTGACCTAAATGATCCAAAAGCATTACTGGATATGTTTATCATAGACAAAATATTAAGAAATGCATCAGTCTCTTTATTTTCATTCCTTAAAGAGAGAAAGATTAAAAATGAGCGTGAGTTAGTTGACTCAATCACAACATTTAAAGATGCTCACCCCAATGAAGAGCTAGACAATAGAAACAGCACACTAGCCTCTATTAGAAACACACCCAGTGATAGGGACAGTCAAAAACAAAACACATATCAAAATAGAAGATACCACAGCCTGCCTGCCAGATGGCAAAACAATAAATTTCAGAAAAGTCATCAAAACAATTACCAGACACCATATACTAATTATTCAAACAACAACAAATGTTTCTACTGTGGCATTCCAGGTCACAAAAAATATGAGTGTAGGAAATTACATAGAGATTTAGGACATTCACAACAATACTATCAGAGAACATCACCTAACAGTAGTCCAATTAGATACAACAGTGCAAATAGGAGTAGACAACCATATAAAAATCAAAGATATAATTCCAATCAGACTAACAGTAGACAAAACACCAAACCACATGAAACTTTAGCTAGCGCATGTCACAGTGAAGGAAGTTTACAATTTTTTCCTTCTTATGTAAACAACCAGCTTGTTCAGTGTCTAAGAGACACAGGTTGTACAACAATAGTAGTTGACAAAAAATTGATTGATCCTAAAGACCATATATCTGAAAAAACCACAGTCATGTTAGCAAATAACACAAAAGTTGAATGTTATAAAGCAGTAGTGGACATAGACTGTCCATGGTTGACAGGAAAGGTAACGGCAGTACTTATGGACAACCCAGTATGTCAGTTAATAATTGGAAATATTAAAGAAATTCCAGATAATTCCCAAGAACTATTCTTAAATTGGATTGAATCAAAAAATTTAACCAAAGAATATATAAGTGCAATAACAAGACAACAACATAAAACTAGTCAGACACAGCCCGAAATAGAAGAAAAATTAGACATTCCAAAACAAATATCTAGAGAGGACATAATTAGAATGCAGACAGAAGATAGGCAAATTCAGGACATTAGAAACAAAATTAAGGACAATAACACAATTTATAGAGGACATAATTACACAATAAAACACAATATTCTAATTAGAAATTTTGAGAAAGGTGAAATCAAAAAATCTCAAATAGTAGTACCAGTAATACTCAGAAACAAAATACTCAACCATGCACATGACAGTCCTTTGGCTGGACACATGGGTATAAAAAAAAAACATTAGAGAGGGTCACACAGAATTTTTATTGGCCAGGCATACACAAGGACATAAAGAAACACATAAACAAATGCATACCATGTCTGACAAAAAAACCAATACACAGTAAACACAGAGCACCCATACAACCCACAGACAAAATAGGTAGAAACTTTGAGAAGGTAGCTATAGATATCATTGGTCCTCTTAATCCACCATCAAATAAGGGACACAAATTTATTTTAACCATGATTGATATGGCATCTAGATGGCCAGAGGCAATTCCCCTCAAAAACATTAATTCAGAAACAATTTGCATGGCATTATTAGATGTATTTACAAGACATGGGTTCCCTGATAAAATATTGTCAGATAATGGAACACAGTTTACTTCCAACTTAACCAATGCAGTTACAAAAATGCTAGGTATAATACAAGTACATTCCACAATATATAGACCACAGGCTAATGGTATGGTAGAACGATGGAACAAAACACTAAAAACAATGTTAAATAAAACAACAATAGACCACCCTAGAGAATGGCACCTATATATACCCATGGTTTTATTCGCCTATAGAGAGAGTATACAAGACACCACTGGGTACTCTCCATTTGAGCTAATGTTTGGGGCCAATCCAAAGGGACCGTTAACTCTTTTTAAAGAAAATATTTTAGGCCAGAAAGGCACACAACAAGACACATTTGACATAATTACAAAAATTAGAGAGAGGATTACATATGGCATAGAAAATGCTAAAGAAAACACTGATAGGGAGTCTAAAAGACAAAGACATATAAAGAATACACATAGATACCTCAGAGATCTTAAAGTACATGATAAAGTTTTGGTATGGTTGCCAAACAATAATGGACAAAAGATTTGGCAGGGTCCGTTTACAATTCATGACAAGTTAAATTTAGTTGATTATGTAATTCACATGAAGGGTGAATTGAAAGTCCTACATGTGGACTTGCTCAGAAAATATGACTCTGTTCCTGAAGAGTTAGAAACCATCAGTAATGAAATAAGTAGCACAGCCACCGTTGCTAGTGTTATACAATTAGAAGACAATGAAAATAACACCACAACAAACAGACACTTAACAACAATTCTAAAAGAATACAAAGATGTCATCACAGAGAACATAGGACACACTAGCAGTTTAGAACACAAGATAATATTAACACAGGAACCCACATTCAAACACAAAATCTATCCAATTCCATATGCATTTAGGGAAGAAGTAAAGAAAGAACTAAATCATTTAATACAGACTAACAAGATTAAAAGATCAGATTCACCAATAGCATCACCCATGGTAGTAGTAAAAAAGAAAAATGGCCAGTGCCGTATATGTTGTGACTATAGGGAGTTAAATAAAATCACACAATTAGATGCAGAACCCATGAGGGACACCAGAGAACTACTGGAAGAAATAGGCTCCTCCACATTATTCACCCACTTAGATTTAAACAGAGGATTCTGGCAAATAGGCATGCATCCGGATTCCATGCCTTTGACTGCATTTGCCACAGAGGAAGGCTTGTTCGAATGGACAGTAATGCCATTTGGTCTAGTTAATTCCACCGCAACATTTTCTCGATTCATGCGAATCATGTTAGAAGGCATACCAAATGTAGTACATTTTGTCGATGATATCTGCATTCACACTAAGGATATGAAGACACATATAGAGACTATAAAAACAGTACTAAACAAATTAAGAGCACATGGAGTTACAATAGCACCAAACAAATTAAAGTTTGCACAAGAGGACATTGAATTTTTAGGATTTAAAGTCGGTAAGAACACAATTCAGCCCACAGAACACAACAGAGGAAAAATACTAAATATAAAAACACCACACACTCAGAAAGAAGTAAAAGCCATTTTAGGTTTGTGCAATTTTTACAGCACTTTTGTTCCAAAATTTTCTGATGTTACACTACCCTTAAGGAAACTAATAAATAAAGATAGCAAGAAACAAATAGTATGGACGGATGAATGCGAAAATACACTGAGAACAATCAAAGAAATTTTCCAAAGTGACAACATATTGTTATCACCCAATTTTAAACAGTCTTTCACTCTAGTTACAGACGCCTCCAACATTGGATTAGGAGCTTGCCTTATGCAAGAATACAATCATAAATTAAGACCAATTACCTATTTAAGTAGAGCACTAAGCAGAACTGAAATTAACTACTCAACTATTGAAAAAGAATGCTTAGCAATTGTGTGGGCACTTACCAAACTACAGAAATATCTATTGGGCAGAAAATTTATATTATTGACTGATCACAAGCCATTAATGGCACTAAATAGAAAGAAGATAGCAAACAGTAAAATAAACAGATGGTCGTTGATACTATTAGATTATCAGTATGAGATAAGGACAATAAAAGGAAAAGACAATACAGTAGCTGATTTCCTTTCCAGACACATTGAACATGCAGACAATGACAAAGACACTGACTTAAGACACATTAGTCAGACATTCTAAATGAATATACACACATACGTTCACTCAGTTTTTTGATAAGACACTTGTACATATCAATTTTTGTAAATGAATATCAGATTTTAACCAATTGTAAATTTTCTAATGCAAAATTTAAGATTGTTACATTCATTTTGCAGTGTTTATTATTCATTAAGATGTCAATGTCACTTCACATTATCATACATAAAGATTTTAAGAGGTTGTCATTGGTGATTTTGTAATTTTTTGCCAGGGTAAATTATTCACTAGTAAAAGGCCCTGTATTTCATAATGATGAAATGTTAATGTTGTTACACTGATTTGATTGTTAGATGTGGCATTGAAATTTTCTAAGAGACATTATCATTATTTCAACATATAATGCCAAAAATTTTGTTGCACAAAATTTTTTCAGATGGGTGGGGCATGTAACGGACTATGTTTTCACATGAAAACAGAGAGGTAGCATGAGTGAACAGTGAATTGTGTTGACCATGTATTTTGAGATGCAAATGTGAACTCCACGTTTTTGGAGAGTAAAATTATGTTTTTGTCAGAGCGGTTGTTTTGCACGCTTTGCTGGTAATAAAGTATGAGTTGACTGATATAGTAGAGAGCTGAGCGCAGAGCAGTAGAGTCAGTAGCGTGAGAGCTGTGTGATTAGACAGTTGACAGTTTAGTGTGAGGACGTGTCTTTCTTAATGATGGAATACTATAGATATATATGTGAAATTACATTCATGCAAGGATTATTTATTAATATTATCAATATAAAGTGTGTTCAATAAAGTACTGTAAGTTTAACCAGGATTCAGTATTCTTATTTGCGTGCCCGGATTATAAGTGGAAGAATGAAGAAGCCTTAGTCGGCATCCTGAAATATCAACATAACATAAGTAACCATACTACTGACATAACCCACAGCATAAGAAATAAGCTCCCACGCCATGTCAGAGTAGGTGTGTTACAATAACTAACTATGCTTGTCAGGGCCGGGGGCCCTACGGTTGCTGGCGCCCCGCGCAAGCTTAACTTTGACGTCCCTTTTAGGTATCAACATTTTTAAAAAAATGTGCAAGGAAAACAACTAGGGGTTAGGTAATGAGTTTATTATTTAGGTTGCATTTTAAAAAAACAAAACAAAGAACATTACTATTGTTTCTCTTAACTTGCATTTGGACAGTATGCACCATTGGCCTACCGACGGCATTTTATTGATCTAGCCTTTAGATCAGCAAGTCTTCTTATTGCATTTTCTACTTTTCTTCCCTAGCACCCACATGTATTGCTTTTTCATATTTTGGAAGATCGTCATGGTGTCTTAAGCACATGGCACCCCGGGGCAATTGCCCGAGTTGCTGGCACTTTGAGCCGGCACTGAGGCTTGTGCTTTTTGAACTACTTTGAAATGCAGCTTTGTTTGAAATAAAAATCATTTTTACCGCTCGGACACTGCTTATATATGACACCATTAAAAGTTAAAGTTGTGTAATTTTTCGTCAGTGCCGTGCCCCGATCTTGGTATTTACACAATGACTTCTCGTCCCGACACGATCCAGGTATATTTCCAACCTAGTCAATAACTGATGTTCAGAAAATAGTTGCCACCACAGCCTCAAACTAAACTGTACAGCAGCTCTCCTCCATGGCAAGTCAGACATTCTGCAACATCCAAGCACATTACAGCACCTTTAGGCTTTGCACTCAAACCTATGGTTTCAAACAAATTTCCGGATACGCAGACCTAAGGCAATAGCACACAGGAACCGTCTCTTTGCCCCCTAACGCAAATTGCATTTTCCTCAAACTATATGAATCTTTACAAAAACTATATGAATCTTCACTCAAACTATATGAATCTTCACTCAAACTATATGAATCTTTACAAAAACTATATGAATCTTCCTCAAACTATATGAATATTTACAAAAACTATATGAATCTTCCTCAAACTATATGAATCTTTACAAAAACTATATGAATCTTCACTCAAACTATATGAATCTTTACACAAACTATATGAATCTTCCTCAAACTATATGAATCTTTACAAAAACTATATGAATCTTTACTCAAACTATATGAATCTTTACAAAAACTATATGAATCTTCCTCAAACTGTATGAATCTTTACAAAAACTCTAAGAATCTTCACTCAAACTATATGAATCTTTACAAAAACTATATGAATCTTCCTCAAACTATATGATCTTTACAAAAACTATATGAATCTTCACTCAAACTATATGAATCTTTACAAAAACTATTTGAATCTTCCTCAAACTATATGAATCTTTATAAAAACTATATGAATCTTCCTCAAACTATATGATCTTTACAAAAACTTTATGAATCTTCACTCAAACTATATGAATATTTACACAAACTATATGAATCTTTACAAAAACTATATGAATCTTCACTCAAACTATATGAATCTTCACACAAACTATATGAATCTTCACATAAACTATAAGAATCTTAGCTGAAAACTATATGAATCTGCTCTGTGAAGTCGCCCTTTAACTAGTCCCCCCCCGCCCCCTTCCCCCCCCCCCAACCCTCACAACTAGATTAAAACATCCTACTGCCTCTATTAAAAAATCCCTGAGCTCCTCCACCAGAATCATTCAACCTACACCCACCAAGTCTTCTTCACTAAGCCCTGTTTTTACACCCCCTAAGCCCTGTTTTTACACCCCCTAAGCCCTGTTTTTACACCCCCTAAGCCCTGTTTTTACACCCCCTAAGCCCTGTTTTTACACCCCTTAAGCCCTGTTTTTACACCCCCTAAGCCCTGTTTTTACACCCCTTAAGCCCTGTTTTTACACCCCCTAAGCCCTGTTTTTACACCCCCTAAGCCCTGTTTTTACACCCCTTAAGCACTGTTTTTACACCCCCTAAGCCCTGTTTTTACACCCCTTAAGCCCTGTTTTTACACCCCTAAGCCCTGTTTTTAAACCCCCTAAGCCCTGTTTTTACACCCCCTTAGCCCTGTTTTTACACCCCTTAAGCCCTGTTTTTACACCCCAAAAATCATGTTCCTACACCCCCACGCCATATTCCTACAAACCATCAGCCATGACTACATCACTATTTTAATAGTCGAAGACAGCTGAAGTGTCGCTGAAGTGTGTACTGTGCTGAGGGTCCAATTCTCCTGGCTATCAAGTGTATTGCCAAGAAGCGACCAGACTGGTCCATACACAGTGGCCCACATGTTCCACGTGTCGTTCTGAAAGTCTCGAGGGACCTAGCGTGTCTCTAGCAGACTTCCGGCGGCAGTAGCTAAACCCGAAATAGAATAGAATTGTTGTTGCAAATGGGCACCGTGGGGGCAACCTCCTCCAGGGGGGTCGTGGGGGGGGGTGCGAAATTCGAGTTTCTACAAATGTGTGTCGGGAGAATGGGAGAGCCACTTAAAGGAAAGCTCTCCGATCACTCGCCGCAGGAAGATCGACCAAGCATCGCGGGTTAAATGGGCTGTCGACACCCACAAAACTGCCAAGTGCCAAACAACTTATTTAAATCTTTTTTTAAACTTTTGTTGGTGAAAGTGAGAGATCGAGTTGCTCTACACCAGTGGCACCCGTTGTGGATTCGGAGAACTCGAATGATGGACAAATTACTTTTTCTGTCTTCTAAAAAAATGCACATGTGTGGAGGTGTTAATTTAATTTAATCAATACAGTTTGTTTTCCTATTTAAGAAGATACGATAATAAGCATTTTTATGGTTTAAAAAAAAAAAAAAAGCAAAGAAGACTTTATTTCATTAATTTCAAACTCTATTCTAAAAAAATGCACATGTGTGGAGGTGTTAATTTAATTTAATCAATACAGTTTGTTTTCCTATTTAAGAAGATACGATAATAAGCATTTTTATGGTTTAAAAAAAAAAAAAAAGCAAAGAAGTCTTTATTTCATTAATTTCAAACTCTACATTCAATTTTCTCTTTTGTGCATGCACGCCTACACGTATCTTTTCCTTGAGCTTTATTCGTGAACACGTGTCATGTCCAACATATTGCGTTGTGATTGTGGTGATGCGCGTGTATCCGTCCTCTCAAGCTCCACGACCAAGCGGTGTACGTGTGTCCGGCTCTTGGACGAAACCGCTTTAAATGCACGTGTATAATAGAATCCTCCAAGCAAGCTTCACAGTGCGCATATTTCTTATCACCGCCCTACAAACATGACACCGACAGAATGCTCGTGCCTTTATTGATGACCACCATCCAGACAAAAAGAGGAAATTGTAACCAAAAAAAAAAAAAAAATTGTTCCTGCTATTCTGTAGCCTTTTCCAATACGTCTTCCAGGGAATGTCGCAAGGCCTACACCCGAGGACTGAGCTGGGAATTTGTTCTCGTCTCGCAGAAACCCCAATCTTTGCGCCAACCGCACGCGGGACTTTTTCTCAACTTTTTCAAGCTGTTTTGAATCAGCTGCCAACCTTCCCATTGTTACGCCTGGACGTCATCCCCTCGAGCAACACCTTGTAATCTCCTCACCATTCACAGTGCGGGCGCTCTGCATGCCTTTAATCATATGTCGACGTGGACATCTGTGGGGACTTTGCATCGGGCAGTGGTCACGTGGCGTGAGTAGCACAAAACAAAGATGGCCGCCAAAATTTGATGCTTTCAATTAAAGGGCCATAATTCATATGCTTGCTATATGTGTTTTTAGTTTTTCAACGATATTTTATGTGCTCAAATATGATTGTTAGTGTACACAAGTTGAAGTAATAGGCGTGCAATCTTTTTAAGGACAATAAATTATAAAATGATAATGATGAACTCAGGATAGCCAGTCAAATTGTATCTATGTTACTCTTATTTATTGTCTCGGGGTATTCATTTAAAGTAAGTTCCCATTAATAGCGCTGCAATGATAATTCAAACTCGGCTATCCAACCCTAGTTTATATCCTGCCATATCAATGGCCTCCTTCGTTCACTCATCATTGCACGCCAAGTGATCTCGACATCGCATGCATACACCACAAACATACACCGCATACATACAGCGCATACATACACCACAAACAACCACTGAAACACATCACACGTAAACTTGGAAGAATAATCAGGCAAAAAAAAAAAAAAAAAAAAAAAAAAAAAAACCTTTAATAAACCCCCCCCCCCCCCAAACCGATTGATGAAGAGTCACATTTAAAAAATAATTTGCGAGAGAGCGTCATCTGTAACAGGGTGGGAAGCGGTATGTCTTCCCCGGAACCCTGTAGAATTGCCGAAAAACCCCTTGCATCGCTTTAACATCATTACGGGACAAGGGGAAATAATAAATGGGTTCCGTGTTGTGATGGGCGCAGCGATGTTTTAAGTTTGTGCCACAATCCTCCGTCCCAATCCTCCGTCCCAATCCTCTGTTTTCATTCACATTCCATGTGTCACGTGCTGACAGAAGGCTGTCACTGCCCGGTCCGAGGACAAGATGGATATAAACGAGCTATTTTTATATCATTAATTTTTTATTTTTTATTTTTCCTGTTGTGGAATCGAGGCTCAGCATCGAATTTTTTGTGGAAATCGATTATTGTGATACTCGGGATGGAAGGATATACATAAACGTTATTCTAGCAATGCTCGTGACGTCAATGAGGTCAGTTAAAAGTGGAACGAATTGTTGCTCATAGTTAATCGCGCAATGTTCTCAGAAGCTATCTCTATAATGTCTTTTTTTTTAAAGCTATTTATATATATATATTATAAAATCAAGGGTAGCGATATATAATATATATATGTATATATATATATATATAATATATATATCAACAAAATACACAATGCTCTATCTAACAACATCACTAACGCTGCAAGATGGCACTGATTTCACTCAATAAAATTCACGATAACTGCGCCAAAAGGATTCTTAAAAATACCGCATCAGCCAAAATTAGGCCTGTCATTTTCATTGCCATGCCAAGCCAAGTTAACGTTGATTACAATTGTTCTCTATTCTAAACCCGCCAATATTCCCGGCCTTGTTCGGGTTTGTGTTCGGAAAAAAAAATCTCATCAAGTGAACACGTCATCAAAAAAAAAAAAAAAAAAAAACTTCGCTAAAGTAATAATTTACAAGAAGTCCAAACCGGCCTTGTTGGGGTTTGTGTTCGGAAAAAAAAAACTCATCAAGTGAACACGTCATCAAAAAAAAAAAAAAAAAACACTTCGCTAAAGTAATAATTGACTAGTAGTCCAAACCCATAATTGTTTTTGTTGTTGTTAAGCTATCAATGGCTGATTGGTACGGCACCAACTATTTGGCTGATGTACTGGCTCTGAATGTGGTCCCCTCTTGCCTAGTCAGCAGCTCGCCTTAAACAGCTCAACACGCAGATGACTGTCTCTCGAGAGCTTTATTCGGAGCCAAGTTTGACACCGTAACACTGCAGTGTTACTGTTGTCAGTTTAAAAAAAAAATGAGACATTAAACTTATTGTCTTCTATTTACGAAGCTTATAATGAATGAACAACATTTAAATAATGCAATTTAAAAAGTGTAATCTTATGTGGATTATAATTGTTTCGTGTTTATCAAATGATCCCGTTGAGACATCTGATATCCTCACAAAATGCACCGACTCATGTTTTCAATAAATGCTGTTCGGAGCTGAATCTCAAACTTGATATTCTCCCTTCCCAACACACATATAAAAGTGACCATAAAAATTAAAACTAGAATCCCTAGGTTGGCAGAGACTTAGGTAT
Source organism: Lymnaea stagnalis (assembly GCA_964033795.1). Lineage (NCBI taxonomy): Eukaryota > Metazoa > Mollusca > Gastropoda > Lymnaeidae > Lymnaea > Lymnaea stagnalis. Next base: position 2,578,453 of record CAXITT010000003.1, on the reverse strand, counting down.
ACCAAAGCAATCGTTATGCTTGCCACTGAACTATGTAATACTTGTTATAATGTGCAGGCTCCCATATACAACGCGATGACCTGCAGTTTATAAAAGTGGTTAAACGTTTCTTTTCGTTTATTAAAAGAATATGGCTGCATACAGTTAAAATAAGGGACATGTATTATAATGTGACGTTTCAAGTGTCACTAAGATAGGAACTCTAAGTAATTCATCAGATAAACAGCCATGTCAAAATTTAACATGTGTACCCTTAAAACGGTTGAAAAGTTAAAATAGAGATTTAAGGAAAATGAAATTAATTAATATCCCTGTCCGCCGACAGATGTGATTGTTATGAGTTCAAAAACCCTCCAGTTTTCCAGTATGGATTTTTGAGTGCTATTCTACCAAGTTCTGTCTAGATCGCTTCATTAAGTGTACATTTATTTATGTAGATCATAAAAGAGAAAAGGAACTTCATCTTACATATTTTTATCTTGGATAAACAACAACTTTTTACGTCTACAAACCTCTCCCATTAATATCGGTTGACTAAGGCCACGCCACTTTACAAAATAATGAAATATAGTATGGCCAAGTTTGTTCTAGATACAACATCATCAGAGTCAATATCTGATGTCAGGGAAAAAATCTAGACCAACTTATTGTGTTTGGCATTTACGAAGCTTATTCTGACTGTACAACGTGTAAAAAGTTTCTTTTAAAAAGTGAAATCAACTATGGACTGAAATTGTTGCATGTGTAACAAATGATGGACGCCTTTGAGACTTGGATTCCCTCATAGAGTGCACCCACCCACTCAGAATGCACCCACCCACTCAGAATGCACCCACCCACTCAGGGAAGTAGTTGGACTAAATGCTGATTTGGGGATAGATCACAAACTGACGATTCTGCCTTCCACACACACATCTACTTTATATATATATTTTTATTTTTTTTATTTAGGCATTTTTGTATAGTGCTTACCTTATAGCTCTAAGCACTTTACAATTATTAAAAATATGTAAACTATTTAAACTGCTAAAGTAAAAGAAAAATGAAAAACCAGAGACACTAGAATATTAACTACTATGTGAAAAAATGACTATAAAAACAGTCGCTAAAACTTTAAAATGGCTTTAAAAGCAAGTACACTTTGGCACGTTTTGGCATATACTTTGAAAAAAAAAACACATAAATACAAGATCAACCCGAGACAGACAAATGAGGCACGGCAAGGAGGCTGCATCGCAGGTCATAGGCGGACCTAAACAGATGGGTTTTAAGGGACTTTTTGAAAGTTGACGAGGTTTCACAATGACGGATGCGGAAGAGGAGCTGGTTCCAGAACGTTGACGCATGGAAGTAGAAGGAGCGTTCACCGATGGTCTTAATTTTGGTTCCTGGGATTAAGTTTGTAATGAACATTAATAAAATAACACACATGACTGTAGACACTGAGGAACCCCAAAGTACTTTTTGAGCACGCCCCTGAAATATGTAATAATTCTAATGTACCATTTTTGGAAGAACATAGAATAAAGCTTTTTTTTTTTTTTTTTCTTTCTTTTTTTTTTTTTTTTTTTTTTTTTTTTTTTTTTTTTTTAAATGCATGCACCCAACCAAATCGCACCGAAAACCTTCCTTTAATAGATATTTGAAAACGCAGCGATCTGAATAAAGGCTTATTAAAAATTTGTACATGAAAAATAGCCGAACTTTGAACGTCCCTGGAAAGCGATGAAAATAATTTTTTTAGAATTACTCTATACCCTCTACATTTTTGATTGATTGATTGGATATTTACATAGCGCTGGTATCCATGTTGCTTTAGCATGCTCACTGCGCTCTGGTTTTCTTAAATCTATGTTAAATTTTAAAAAATATGTAAATGTTTCTCCAATGATTTTTTTATCATTTTCAATTCCCCTCAAAAATTGAGGCAAACTGTTTCATAATTTTGGCGTTATCGCTTCAAAATTTGTTAATAAGAGAAAGGTTGAAGAGCAATTCCGAGTGACGTTTGTGTAAAGCCAACAAGTAACACGGTTCTGGAGAGGTACTCTGTCACCAAGTGACACGGTTCTGGAAAAGTACTCTGTCACCAAGTGACACGGTTCTGGAAAGGTACTCTTTCACCAAGTGGCACGGTTCTGAAAAGGTACTCTGTCACCAAGTGATACGGTTCTTGAAAGGTACTCTGTCACCAAGTGACACGGTTTTGGAAAGGTACTCTGTCACCAAGTGACACGGTTTTGGAAAGGAAACTCTATCAACGGAATGGAAAGCTGGATCAACTTGTTCATGGATGTGACTTTCGTTCGAGAACCAATCATTCGTATCGAAATAATCTGAAACCTCGAACACCTTAGCCAGATATGTCCATCATACATCATCCTTGCTCGCTTATCTCCGCCTAGCGCTGTCTTACCTGCATCAGGTACAAAAACTACACCCATGTCCGTAACAAGGCGCACGGACATAGTGTTGATTTTCAGCTTAGAGGACGTTTCCTGGTAGACTGGATATGATTGAACACATCACCCAGTAGACTGGATAGGATTGAACACATCACCCAGTAGACTGGATAAGGTTGAACACATCACCCAGTAGACTGGAAAGGGTTGAGCACATCACCCAGTAGACTTGATAGGGTTGAACACATCACCCAGTAGACTGGAAAGGGTTGAGCACATCACCCAGTAGACTTGATAGGGTTGAACACATCACCCAGTAGACTGGATAGGGTTGAGCACATCACCCAATAGACTTGATAGAGTTGAAAACATCACCCAGTAGACTGGGTAGGGTTGAGCACATCACCCAATAGACTTGATAGAGTTGAAAACATCACCCAGTAGACTGGGTAGGGTTGAGCACATCATCCAGCAGACTGGATAGGATTGAACACATCACCCAGTAGACTGGAAAGGGTTGAACACATAACCTACTGAAGAGCACATGCGTGATTCTCATTATCAAACAACTTGTCGACCGGACTTCCTCTTCCATAAATGGACACGGTGCACTATTTTTAATACGAAATTATAAACCGTGTTATTCGGTGGCCCTTAAAAATCCCCAACATGAACCTCCAGCAGCCCCTTCCCACCTTCGGCAATCCGTCAACCGCACCCGTCCGCGACGCCTCCATGGCATGGCAAAAGCATGCAGGAGACGAAGAAAGAAATATTTTGGGAAGGCATTTTCGGCCATTTGCAACGCTTTTTTTTTTTTAATTGGGTGGGGGGGGGGGGGGCAAAAATTTTCGCTTGTCCCGGGCGGCACCTACCATAGATACGGGACTGTGCGTCGGCGTAGGGAACTAATTTTATTAGGACATTGTCAAGACTCGAGGTGCATCAGAAATCCCACAACAACAAAAGATGTAATTTAACCAAATATTTGACGTCAAAATAACAAAGCTGCACACTCTAGGGGAGACACACTTTCATGTTGCTGCTGGTTTTTTTTTTTTTATTTATTTATTTTGTTGTTGTCTTTGATTTTTTTTTTTTTTTTTTTGCTGTTTTTTTTTTTTTTTTTTTTTTTTTTTTGTTTTGTTGTTTTTTTTTTTTTTTTTTTTTTTTTTTTTTTTTTTTTTTTTTTTTTTTTTTTTTTTTTTGCTTTTTTTTTTTTTGTCTTTTGTTTATTTTTGTTGTGTTGTTTTGTTGTTGTTTTTTTCCCAGTAAAGAAATTGTTCGTGATGTATGGACTACCAACACGGGCCACAAAGCGGATGTTATCATCAGAAAAGACGCCAGCACTCCGAAGTCTCGCCTAAGGCGTTATTTAAGCACGTTTCTGTCGCTTGCCCCCCCCACCCCCATCCTCCCCTCCCCGCGCCCCCAGCGGAAATGCCGGTATCGATCCCGCCCTAGTCAGGTGGTCTGTGGCGATTAGACACCATTTTTCTCCCCCATAGGAAAAGTCTGAGAACGTTTGAAAGGACCGAGTCGTGAAGATAAACTCGACGAGGCCTTGATCCCTGTAGAAAGATGACCCGGGGGATGTCTGGGGACCAGAGTCTCGAGTGTAGGCGGCCTGTCAGTGGAGAGCAGAATTATTACCGGTCGTCACTTTTTTATTTCCCTTTTAAAGATGGTGTTAGATGTGCGATGTGGGGGATATGGAAAAAGTGTTGTCTACTCAGATGGATATCTATTTATGATATCTTTGTATGATATATATTTATACCTAATGATATCTATTTATTATATATATTTATTTTATTTATTTATGAAATCTATTAGTGATATATAAATAGATATAAAAAAATATATATATGTAATCTTTTTATACATATTTTTTCTATTTATATAAAGTTACATAACGTGATGATAAATATTTACCCTTTAATTTAACCGTGCGAAATTCAGTGGAGGTATTCGAATACAAATTAAAAAGGGCTCATGCAGACAGTGCTGAAACGAAGCATCTCATCGTCCAAGGAGCCTGAACAATTCAGAGGGGCGCAATTAAGACTCTTTTGCAGATAACTCCCTTTAGATTCTTTGCTTCGGGTGACATCTATTGGAAAAAAGGGGGGGGGGGGAACGGCTATTAGCCCTCCCTAACCCAGTCACCCACCTTATCAAAAAACCAATCCACCACTTCCCGCTTACCCCCTTCCCTTACCCACACCCCGCCCCCCCCCCCCCACCCCCACCCCCCCCACCCCCCCCCTGCACACACACACCCCCCCCCCCCCCTGCACTCACAACCTATGTTGTATCTTGTGCACTGTCCGTCCACTTATTGATTTGAAAATGGATGTCACGTGACACAGACCGAGTATTTCGTTCCCATTAGGATGCACCGCGTTACAATTATGAGGTAACAGACAGACCCTTGCGTAACTGTAGGAAAAAAAAAGGGGGTGGGGGTGGTATTATAATGAGGATAGAGACAGATACTTGTATAAAATAAAGGCATTATAGTATAGTTATTACCAAAGTCTTGTGGGGGGATGGATCACTCTCCGTAACAGACGCAGCAATTGAAAGACAGAGAGGTCATTGCAGCATTAAAACAGTAGAAGATAGAGAGAGAGAGAGAGAGAGAGAGAGAGAGAGAGAGAGAGAGAGAGAGAGAGAGAAATAGTTGAACAATGTGATGATAATTATTTGTAGTTGAAATATAATGATGATGTTTTTTTGTTAATAGAATCGTGTTTTCGGCATGGTTGCTCTATAGGACAAGAAATGCACACTAACGTTAGTGCCGCCGGTTGGGGGGGGGGGGTGGTCAAGATTTTTTTTTACCTGCCAACTTCTCCTAAAAAAAAATTAGCATTTGGCCGAAAATTCCACTCCTCCGTGTAAAGAAAAATGTGCCGCCCGGGGTGGACCGCTCCCTCCGCGCTCCCCTCTTCCAACGCCCCTGCTCTTCCTGCACCCATTTCAATGATCAATCTACGCCAAGCTTAGAGAGAACCATGATGACAAGTGACATTTTAACAAGTGGTTTGCTAAACTTTAAAAAAAAATAAAAATTAATAAATAGATATCGGTTGTTTTGAGCTGGTTTCAACCGGCTGAATCTCACCAACGCACACAAAAAAAAAAAAAGAATACATTACACAAAAAATGGAAACTTATAAACAGTTTCATTGTGAGGCAATAGATCTTCTTTTGATGAGTTTAGTATGATAATGGCTGCCCCGGTGTGAAGGCAAAACGCCCGCACCGACCCCCAGAACCGCTGTTAATCTAACGATGTTTATGTTAGACCCCCATCTGTACTTCCCGACAGCCCCCCTTGAACAGCTTTTGCGAAAACATCGCCCAGCATCGGCGCACCAATGACGTCATTATTATTTGGTTTCCGCATTACTGTTGCTATGCGTGACCGGAAGTAAATAAACAAGTGTGTTGATTTGACGTCATGGTTACATGGGTTGTGGTGAAAATGGAGTAATCTAACGCTAAATATAGGCCTACATCGGGTAACGTTGGGAACTCAATTTTGATCATGGAAACTGACAACGAAATTTGCTCTCTCTCTCTCTTTTTTTTTTTATTGCAAGATAGTTTCTTTCTTACTGTATCGGCTTACTTTCAACCTGTTGATTACAAAGTTTCAATAAACAAAACAAAAATGTCTATATTTTACTACAATATTTTGTTTTTATAAATCTACTTTGCTGTTTGTAAGCAGGCCCTCATCTCTCATGGGGGGGGGGGGGGGGGCTGCACGTTATAAAAGTAGAAGGATCGAGACTTTTTAACACAAAGCGGTGATAATAAATGATACCAGTTGTAGCTCGCCAAACATTGGTGACGGCAATGCGTGAACTTCCCATCTACTGTTTATGGTTGCCAGGGATGAAAGACAGAGAATGGGTATTCTCGTATGTAGTTTTTGTAACGTTGCGTTTTGTATTTCAATGGGGTAAAATACAGATCTAGATTTTTTTCATTTCTCTTTTAATACGGATGACTTTGTACCGCGCTTCGCGCCTTTGGGGATGAAGCGTGATTTTTTAAATAAGCTTGATTATTAATATTCATTATTACTAAAGTTAGTTGAAAAAACATATAAGTAACACATATTTAAGAATCCCAATTTTTGCTACACCCCTTCCCTCCATGATACGTCACTGCACACTTTTTATTCACGCCCATGACATATATTAATATTCTGATGTCCCGACCACTTTTAAAACAAATATTATTACACCATATTTAAATTGAGACGATTTCATTTTCCAAAAATAAAATAAAAATGTTACGCATCAAACGCATTTGCGTCGTTTATTATTTTTATTATTTTTTTTTTTTTAGATTTCTAAAAACGTGCTTCTGTAATAGCGTCGTTCTTTCAGTACAAAATGTGACTTTGGAGGAATCAAAAAAAGAAAGCAAAAAAAATATTTAAAAAATAAAAAAATTTAAAAAAAAATAAAATTAAAAGAGAGAGAGAGAGAGAGAAAGCATGTAGATATTTTGACGTCATAATTGCTGTGTTTTTTTGTTGCTGTTTTTTTTTAATTTGGGGAACCCTTGAAATCTTGTTTTCTTTAATTGCGCAGTAACCTCCTTCTTAGCTTCCACACAGTCATTGCTTCCACACAATCTCCACTGACAACCAAAATCCTGGCTTCCACACAATCTCCACTTATACACAATCATGGCTTCAATAAAATCATGGTTTCAGAGCTATCTTGCCTCCACACAATCTTGGCTTTAATTATTTTTTTTAATCATGGCGTCCACACAATCTTGGTGGCAAATAGTGTAATACTCCTTAATCTGGACTCATTCTATTGTAATGCAAGCTTATCGTTTTCTTGGAGAAAAATGTACGTGAAATAATAAACTTTTTAAAACACAATTCTCAGGTTTTCTGTCTACGAATAAAAACAATATTAATATGACTTTTCTGAGTACTAATATCAACAAATTACAATGACTTTTTCTGTTTGAAAAAAAAAAAGAAAAAAAAAAATTATAATAATAATATTCCTATAACTTTTCTGTTTACTAACAAAAACAGTTAAAACAACAATATAACTAGTTTTAAAAAGCGTACTAGCTTGCTATAACATTAATTCCAATAAGGGGCCATCCATAAAAGACGACCACCAAGTTTTTGCTATTCTTTAACCCCCCCTCCTCCTATGTCCACTTTTGTCCACTTTCGACTTGTCCCCCCCCCCCCCCCCCC
>CAXITT010000003.1:2535272-2566382 GCA_964033795.1 Lymnaea stagnalis | reverse complement strand
TGGTCATGAGAACCATTCTGTCGGGGCACCACATTCGGTGGTCATGAGAACCATTCTGTCGGGGCACACCAGTCGGTGGTCATGAGAACCATTCTGTCGGGGCACCACATTCGGTGGTCATGAGAACCATTCTGTCGGGGCACACCAGTCGGTGGTCATGAGAACCATTCTGTCGGGGCACCACAGTCGGTGGTCATGAGAACCATTCTGTCGGGGCACCACAGCCGGTGGTCGTGAGAACCATTCTGTCGGGGCACCACAGTCGGTGGTGATGAGAACCATTCTGTCGGGGCACCATAGTCGGTGGTGATGAGAACCATTCTGTCGGGGCACCACAGTCGGTGGTCATGAGAATCATTCTGTCGGGGCACACCAGTTCAGATGATTGACCACCAATCGGTTTACATAAATAGCGCTTTCACATGACTGGCACTCTATCACATGACCGCGTTATTAGGTCACATGAACGCGTTATTAGGTCACATGACCGCGTTATTAGGTCACATGAGCGCCGTTACTGAGCGACGTAACTGATGTTATTTTGGTCCCACACCGTTTCCTGGCTGGCGTTCCTTACATCATTTGTTTAATGTTTAGCAACACAATTCTTTTTTTTTTTTTAAACATACTTTGATTATCACTCCGCAGGAGAGTTGATATAATTCGCTCGTTGTTGTTTAAATGAATATTAACTCATCCACTTTATTCGTAAAACCCATAACCTAGCCATGGATATATCCACATCCATGGGCATAGCCAGTAGGGATTCCGTTTATTCGTAGTGGCTATATGGCAAGGGGGCCAAGAGGGTGTTTGAAAACCTTTTTTTTAAAAGACGCTCCTTGGCTGTGGAACTTACTGCACCCCACCCCTCCCCCCTCCCCACACCACCCCTCTCCTCACCCCTCCCCACCCCACCCCATCAACCCTCAACCTTAAACTAAACTGTCCTGGAAAGTCCGCGATTTAAAAAGAAATAAAAAAGCAAATCAGGAACAGGTCCGTTTCCTCCACACCCCTCCCCCTCCCACCCTTCCTAAAATGATTGATCCACATCAGCAAACACAGACCAAGTTGTATTTGGAGGGAGGGGGGAGGGGGGTGGGGTTTTATTTTTTTTCTCCCAGAGAAGAAGTTTGTTTTTAATATAGCCAAAAATTTCCCAAGAGATTTTATCTGAGTTTGTAAGGGAAGGGATATGCAAGGGAGAGAAGCTCAAACGACATCTTCAGCTCACATCTCCGGGCTTTTCAAGAGTTGGGGAACTTTCTTAAGTCGGAAGACGCAATGAATCACACGGCTAAGAAAAGGAAAAAGGCGGGCGGGTTTAAAAAAAATAAATCGTTATCTGTCTTAATATTTGCAATTAATCTTAAGTTCTAAATATAGCTATCTGATTCCGAAATGTGATAAGTTTCCTTCTCAGTTATTTAGCCTTTCGATAAAGGACTTTTTTTTTTTTTTTTTTTTTTGGAGGGGGGGGGGGGGGGGTTTTTTAAACCTTTTTTTTTTTTTTTTTTTTGTCTTTTGATAAAGGGTTTTTTTTTTTTTTTTTTTTTTGGAGCGGGGGGAGGGGGTGTTTATTCAACCCATCTGAATGCATTCTAACTTCAATTTCATTTTGATAAACCTTTTAACTTGGAATAAATGTATAAGTCTGTTTGTTGATACAGTCTCTTTGAGAGCATTTTAACGGAAATTCCTAAATTTTGATCCATAGGCGGGGGAGGTAAGTTATTATTTTAAAGTTTTGCGGATTCTACAATCAGACATAGTAAAAGATATAAAATGGAGTAAAAAATTAAATTGTAAAACACTCGGCCCCATTGCAAAAATAAAACGATGCTTTGAAAATAGTTCCAGGCAGTTTATACCAATATCAATTTAGTTCTAGAGAGTTTATACCAACATCAATTTAGTTCTAGAGAGTTTATACCAACATCAGTTTGGTTTTAGAGAATTTATTCCAATAACATTTTAGTTCTAGAGCGTTTATACCAACATCAGTTTAGTTCTAGAGAGTATATTTATATCCTCAATCCAGTTTAAATGGCATATCAGACATGCCAACTGGATGTATCCTTTAACTTGTCATAGTTTAGTCCTCACCAAAATCTGTTTTGTTCCAAACCACAAAGGTTTTTATCCACACTGGTTTTATCGAAAATTGTTTGATCCGAAATTGTTTTATCCACAATGGATTTGATCCACAATACGAATTATTTCATTCCATCCAGTTACTATTTTATCTAGCCTCGAAATCATTTTTTTTTCCCAGTAACAGAAAATACTTCATCCTACAAAACATTTTTTATCCCTTCACATGCACTGTTGTATCCCACCACATGCATTGTTATATCCCGCCACATGCACTATTACAACTCGCCACAAGTACTATTACATCCTGTCACAAGTACTATTATATCTTGCCACAAGTACCATTATATTCCGCCACATGTACTATTACAACCCGCCACAAGTACTATTACATCCTGTCACAAGTACTATTACATCCTGTCACAAGTACTATTTTTCTCGCCACAAGTACCATTATATCCCGCCACATGTACTATTACATCCCGCCACACGTTTTATTGTATCCCGCCACATGTAGGCTACTGTTATATTCTCCACACAAGTTATTGTATGGAACCGCACACTCTCTCCCCCCCCCCCCCGGCGCCCCCCCCCCCCCCCCAATCTCTCAAGCCCAAAATCGGACGAACGTGTGCGGTCACACGTGTATAATCGGCAAAGACTTTTGAACCTTTCCCACCTCGCTGCTCTCCACATTAGCGCCACCAGGCATGGCGAATCAACACCCAGCCCCCGTCACTTGTCTGCTTCATGTTTCGCTAATCCCGTAGTTGCCTCGGCTTTGTCAAGCTCCGATCTGCCGTCAAAGTGGTGACCTTCCCCATAGAGGAGTCTAGTATCTCACCCGTTCGGCGATGCCTCTCTGTGGTCTGAGGCGGAATGATATCCTTGGTGATGATGTTTCCATAAAATTGCGTCAACTTTAGATAATGTAAGAGTCCAGCGCTCATGATTGGGTGACAGTCCTTTTATTACATGACGTTCACGGCTGATAGGAATTTATCAACACATTGTTTACCTTGTGACTTATGCGAATAGTGAATACTAAATAGTGAATACTAAATAGGGAATACTAAATAGGGAATACTAAATAGTGAATACTAAATAGTGAATACTAAATAATGAATACTAAATAGGGAATACTAAATAGGGAATACTAAATAGTGAATACTAAATAATGAATACTAAATAGTGAATACTAAATAGGGAATACTAAATAGTGAATACTAAATAGGGAATACTAAAATACTGAGGTCTCACAACTAATCAGAACAAACAATATGGATAGTATCCTCATAGTTTGAGAATACTTTTGTCCCATATAGTTTTACGTCCAACGCCTCACGGCCTCAGTGTTGCTCTCTGCTTCTTTCAGTTTCTATTCACGTAATAACGTATTTTTTCGAGTGTTTTTAAAATTCGTTCCTATGATGATGTCATGATTAAAAAAATCACCTTGTATAAGAGTGATGAGAAACAGAAGCCCTGAAACCAAGAGGGCGGCGGCGCCGTTACAACGTCCAGCTTTGGCTGCCTGAAGTTCTCGTCGTTATTTTCGTTCAAGTGGCAAAAAAAAAAAAAATTTAAATAACATAAACATCAAAAGAAAAATAACAAATTCTACAAAATTCACCCGCAATGAAGCTTTTTCCCATTTAACATCATTTTTGTATTTAATTTTTTGATCCTCCCATGTGACCCAGTTTTAGTTTCATGTGGTACCACTTACCCCACGATTCTCTCTTGGTGTCAGTGTCATTGGAAAAACCCTAACCGCCACCTTTGAAAGAGCCACGTGCTGTGACGCGAAGACGTTTTTTTCATTTTTCTTTTCTATTTCCATACATGTTGTTGTTGTTATTAATTATAAGGGATGCAGTGTGAGGGACAGCGATCAGTGATTATTTCAGAAATTTTCCCCCAGGGAGGGGGGTACTTAAGATTTTTCGGGAGGGGGGCGGCAGTGCCAGTTGATTTATTGTTGGACATATTTTTGCTCGGGGGGGGGGCACTTGGCTTTCCCCGGGGTGTGGGGGGGGGAGGTGCCCTCCCGGAGATATAGCTGAAAGAAACCCTGGACAGCATTCAGTGCCAGTTGATTTATTGTTGGACATATTTTTGCTCGGGGGGGGGCACTTGGCTTTCCCCGGGGTGTGGGGGGGGGGAGGTGCCCTCCCGGAGATATAGCTGAAAGAAACCCTGGACAGCATTCAAGCAGCGTGACAGAAATGGCGGAACAAGGTACGTTTAGGCTTGAAATGAAAAGGCGAGACAATTAAACGGGCGTTTCGGCCAGATGCCTTCTTCAGCAGACAAGACAAAACAGACAACAGATAATGACTACCCAAACATTTTTTAATTAAAACCAATGTGTTGGAGAATCTCATTGAAACCAATATAGCTGTATCGATGAAGCCAATGTAGCTCTATCAATAAAGCCAATGTAGCTCTATCAATAAAGCCAATGTAGCTCCATCAATGAAGCCAATGTAGCTCTATCGATGAAATCAATGTAGCTCTATCGATGAATCCAATGTAGCTCTATCAATAAGGCCAATGTCGCTCTATCAATAAAGCCAATGTCGCTCTATCAATAAAGCCAATGTCGCTCTATCAATAAAGCCAAAGTCGCTCTATCAATAAAGCCAAAGTCGCTCTATCAATAAAGCCAAAGTTGCTCTATCAATAAAGCCAATGTAGCTCTATCAATAAAGCCAATGTAGCTCTATCAATAAAGCCAATGTAGCTCTTTCAATAAAGCCAATGTAGCTCTATCAATAAAGCCAAAGTCGCTCTATCAATAAAGCCAATGTAGCTCTATCAATAAAGCCAAAGTCGCTCTATCAATAAAGCCAATGTAGCTCTATCAATAAAGCCAATGTAGCTCTATCAATAAAGCCAATGTAGCTCTATCAATAAAGCCTATGTAGCTCTTTCAATAAAGCCAATGTAGCTCTTTCAATAAAGCCAATGTAGCTCTTTCAATAAAGCCAATGTAGCTCTTTCAATAAAGCCAATGTAGCTCTTTCAATAAAGCCAATGTAGCTCTTTCAAATGTGTGTTTACTAGAGGCATGAACATGTACATACATCGTCGCACACATATTCTATGCATTTAATGGACTGAAGAAACCCATCATCTCCTTTGCGTACTCTCTATTCCATAGTAACACATTCTCTTTAGAAAGTGTGTACCCCTGACCCCACTGACCACACTGACCCTCCCTTGGACCCCCTTCCGTCGTGTATCCAGCCTAGCAAAGACAGTATAGCACTGCGCCAGTTGCCATGTCATAAACAGGGTCATGCCGGGAAGGACAGGAAACGTTCCTGGATCGATACCAATCCCCCATTGTATCCGGATGGATATTCTTAAACGGAAACGGTCGATTATGTAAGTGGAATTATTAACTGTGATAATCGTCCGGACAGAGACGTATCGGCTGGCTGGGTGCGGGGGGGGGGGGGGGGGGGGAAGTCGTTTCTGAATACATCGAGGAATCGAGACACAAACGGAAGATATGGAATTAAAACTGTTTCAGGATTCTTACAACGGACTAGATTGTCTGTCGTGGAACGTTGGTGAAGTAAACCGTGGTAAACAAGGCGGCATTGATCATTATCGGTGGCTACCTTCTAAATGTGTATATACTTTTTGTTTAAATGTTTATTTATTTTTTTTTTATTGTTTATGTATCTAAAAAAAATGAATGTATGTATTAATGTCCCGTATGCGTTCCTATACCGTTCATCTGATTGCAATAAAACTTTGGTGAGCTGTTGTGCTAATTCAGCCCAACCATTTTACAATATTCCATTTGGGGCAGGGAGGGGGGGGGCCGCGATTCGTTCTTTTCTTATATCAGCTATATTAATATAATTTGAAAGAGAGCTAGTGCTTGGATGGATCAATCGCTACAAGTGTGTGGGATACATTTTAAAATCCATGTTGCTCCCATGTGGCCTGCTCACGCGTTGAAAAAACCTTCTAATTTATTCGTGTACGCACCAGACGGGAAAACAAAAAATATTGTCTATATAAAAATTAACTTTTTAAAAAAACCATAATAAAAACACAAACACTTTCTTTCTTTGAGTGGCATTGCAAAGCATGTCGGGTACTCGCTATTATATATAATTAATATATACATATATTTTTTTTTTGAAAAGTATTTTTTTTTCGTCGAGAAAAGAGCTGGTCATTTAAAATGTTGTACTTGAAAGAAAAGAAAAAAAGTACACATTGACATGGAGGTCCCCAATATTTACACTAATAATGACCACAGCCAGTTACAGAGTTCGTGAATGATGGCAATAAGAAGATGATTCATACAACCGGCAACATCTCCGTCACATAACAGTCCGTAGCAGGCCCCTAACTTTTCATAGCCCCCAGAGTCCACCATTTAATGGTTCATCTTTGGACCTAACAGAGGAAACACCTTCATTCTTACAGACCAGTCGTTCCTTTCTTAGAAACTTCTTCATTCTTACCGACCAGTCGTTCCTTTCTATCATAAGACGCAAACACTGAACTGTTCGCTTAACATAAAACATATCAGTATATCTTCTTTTTTTTAAAAGAACTGAATGTGCGTGTTATTCCTTGATATCTTAACTCTTGTTAGGACCCTCTACTTTTCATATGGTGGGGGGTGGGGGGGTGTTACCTTATTTTGTTGTTGTGGAGCAATCCGTTTTACAGCTGGGTGACTACAGTCTAGGGAACAAAGCACTGAACAATCTTGTTGTTGGGGAGCAATCAGTTTTACAGCTGGGTGACTACAGTCTAGGGAACAAAGCACTGAACAATCTTGTTGTTGGGGAGCAATCAGTTTTACAGCTGGGTGGCTACAGTCTAGGGAACAAAGCACTGAACAATCTTGTTGCTAAGTGGTGTCATCAGCTCTTATATATATTTTTTTTCTATTTTGCTTCTCCACAGCTACGGTGACATGACACCCGACACCATCACGGGCAAGATCGTCGGTGGTGTCTGCTCCCTCAGTGGTGTGCTGGTCATCGCTCTTCCGGTGCCCGTCATCGTGTCCAACTTCAGCAGGATCTACCACCAGAACCAGAGGGCGGACAAACGGAAAGCGCAGAAGGTTAGTCTTTGTGAGACCCGTCGGTCGAGACGTGAACGCGTCGTTGGGTTCTACAATCGAACTGTGTCTTCGGCATTGAGCTTGCGCCATTGTGGTCACTGCCTACTTCAAGATCTAGTGTCGATCAAGATTATTTTTCGTTTGTTTTTTTTTTCTTTTTCTGTTTTTTTTTTTTAAAATTAACACTTAAAACAAGATAGATATTATTTAGATTCAAGTTGGCCCCAGGTTTGTTATTTATAATTCTCCTCAGAGTTAAGCTAAGATCTTATTCACAGAGTTGGTTCGTTTCTGAGCTTCGCTTGCTGTTTTAACGACAGACCCAAAAAAGTCATTTCTTTTAAAAAGACTTCATTGTTTTACTTTTTTGAGGGAGTAATTATCTCTCCCTCTTTTTTTTTTTTTTTTTTTTTTTTTTATTGTTTTTTTTTTTTTCCTTTTTTTTTTTTTTTTTTTTTTTTGGTAATTTATAAAATGCGAGTTGGGACAAGAGCATAAGCAGAGGCGTGTAAATTTTAGGTAAAATAATAGAGGGGAGAAAAACATTAAAATTTACGATATGGTTTGTGTTTCATCATCACTTTTTACAGGCTACCTCCCTTTCTTGGGGGTTATCCCGCACTAACCCCCCCCCCCCCCCCCCCAACCCCCCCAAAACATTAAATGAAAAGCAACCTTAATTTTAAAAAAACAACTGAACAACAATAAATCCCAGTTGGGGGGGGGGGTGGGGGGGGGGGGGAATAGTATCTTGGGTTTGGAGACGGTCCAAGAAAAACAGGGGAAATAACACCAAGTTTATTTTTGCTAACTGGTTTTCCTGACCAAAAAAAAAAAATTAATAATTTCACACTAGAGCAACTTTTTCTCATTGGACATCATAATGTCTGTTTGTGAGTGGCTTACAGGGGTAATAACATCTGTGATTGGGGTTTGAGGGGGGGGGAGGGGGGGATCAGTTCAGTGTAAAAAGGGGGGGGGCGACCACAATGTGACTTGCTTAGCCAAGTTAAATCATGATCAGTTGACTGCAGTAGTGGGCGTAATTCTGAGGAGATTTATAACCAACAGCGGCGGATCGTAAAGAAGGGCGCAGGATTCCATGGGCACGCGCCTTAACGCATCTGGTATTGCTAAAAACAATGTTTCTATTATAGAACACTGCTGTCCAATTCTGGAAGGCTCCCGACTCTTTATCCGTTTCCGCCCCTGGGACCATAGAGTAAGCACCCTAACCCATTATTTTACAGCAAAAGCTGATGGTCTTTATTTCAAAATATAAAAGAAAAAAAACAAAACTAACTTGCTGTGAAATCGTATTTTAACTACCCCTTAAAAGTTCAAATGCATTTAATGAGAAACTTGTTTTTACACATGTTTAGATAATTATTTGTATTGGTGGACACAAAAAAAGCTCAAGTTAAGTGTTGCTTTCCGCAAGACCACACATGATCAGATGACCACACATGATCAGATGACCACAAATGATCAGATGCTATTTGAACTATGAGTTTACTGTTGTTTGATACCCCCCCCCCTTTCCCAACCGCCCCCATGTGCACGTATGAATGTTACATTTTTAATAATAAACAAGTCAATTTTTATTGTTAGATTAATTAAATAAATTTCAAACAAGTATTTCTTTAATTAAATTTAATTGGACGAACTTCGCGGCACTAATGAGCAACATAAAACAACAACGTTAGAATCAAATCATTTATCATAAAATACAAGGTTAACTAAAATAGTTTTATAATAATTTAATAATTTTTTTAAACTATGAAAATCGAAATAATTGTGTTACGCTTTTTGTTGTTAAACGAAAGAAGAAAAAAAAAACACGACAAAAATATTGTTGAACATTTTCATTTAGTGATATTCGGTTTAATAGCAAAAAATGAATACTTAAGTTTTACTACCTGTGTGTGTGTGTAGTTGAAATTACATTGTTAGCAATAGCATTTTAAAGCTTGATGAATAACCCTAACCTTGGAATGATTGACCCTGGCCTTGTGTAGAGATACAAGAGTAGCGTAGAATCTTTATTTTTTTTTTTTACAGAGCTCACCTCATGATATGACTAGTGTTTTGTTTACAGAGCTCACCTCATGATATGACTAGTGTTTTGTTTACAGAGCTCACCTCATGATATGACTAGTGTTTTGTTTACAGAGCTCACCTCATGATATGACTAGTGTTTTGTTTACAGAGCTCACCTCATGATATGATTAGTGTTTTGTTTATAGAGCTCACCTCACGCTATGCATAGTGCTTTTGTTTAATGTTCTGAAATCTTCATCGTTTCTCAAACTCAAGTAAACATTCACAAAGACACAGGTCCGTGCTGTTGCCAAACTAATGTCTCAACTATGTTTAATAGCTTTCCGACAGCAAAAATCTATTTAAAAAATTAAATAATAATAATAATATAATTGTAAAAAAGAAAATTTAAAAAAAATTGTTGAAGTATAATATTAAACAGTTCTTCAAGACAACTCCTCAAGTGTCCACAAGCCAAATTTATCCAATGTCTTTTAATCTTTTTTTTTAAAATACCTAGCAACAACAACAAAAAAGTTTGAGAAACGCTGATGAAGTAGATAACTGTTTTATTAGATTGCGTAGCATTTCTGCCTCGTGAACATCGCATTCTAATGATAATTCTTTCTTTCTTTCTTTTTTTTAAATGTATCTTTCAGTTTTAAAACCAAGGGAGGGTTGCTCTTTAGTTCATCAATTATTGGTAATACGTTTTATGGGTGTTTTTGTTGTTGTTGTTTAGATTGCGGGTTGTCGAGATACCAAATAATAGAGGGGGAAAAAATTAGAGAATTTCCACACAAGAAAATTTCATCTCAATTATAGCGTTTAAGTGTGGTCCAAACCAAACGCCATCATTAGGCGAGCAGGTCGCTGCAGGTCACAATGACTTTGTCAGCTCCGCCATAAGTATTTGGAAATGTTGCGCTGAGTGCCTTTAGAAACTGAGACAAACAGCACGCGTGTTGAGTGGGTTGGCAGCACACGTGTTGAGTGGGTTGGCAGCACGCGTGTTGAGTGGGTTGGCAGCACGCGTGTTGAGTGGGTTGGCAGCACGCGTGTTGAGTGGGTTGGCAGCACGCGTGTTGAGTGGGTTGGCAGCACGCGTGTTGAGTGGGTTGGCAGCACACGTGTTGAGTGGGTTGGCAGTACACGTGTTGAGTGGGTTGGCAGCACACGTGTTGAGTGGGTTGGCAGCACGCGTGTTGAGTGGGTTGGCAGCACACGTGTTGAGTGGGTTGGCAGCACACGTGTTGAGTGGGTTGGCAGCACACGTGTTGAGTGGGTTGGCAGCACGCGTGTTGAGTGGGTTGGCAGCACGCGTGTTGAGTGGGTTGTTTGTTCAACAGGTGAGAAATGGTTACATTTCTTACGGAATCGTGTAATATACCCCAATGACGGGTAGCTCAGTTATTAGATATCTGGGAAACTTTGTGAGATATTCGGAAAGCTTTGAGAGACATTTGGAAAACTTTGTGAGATATTTGGAAAACTTTGTGAGAAATTTGGAAAACTTTGTGAGATATTTGGAAAACTTAGTGAGATATTTGGAAAACTTTGTGAGATATTTGGAAAACTTTGTGAGATATTTGGAAAACTATGTGAGATATTTGGAAAACTTTGTGATATATTTTTAAAACTTTGTGAGATATTTGGAAAACTTTGTGAGATATTTGGAAAACTATGTGAGATATTTGGAAAACTTTGTGAGTTATTTGGAAAACTTTGTGAGATATTTTGAAATATTCTCAACATGAAAAAGGAACATGGAAAATAATAAGACTGAGATTGTTACTAGGTTTGTAGACACCCAAAAAATCCTTCTTTTAAAAACTCTGAACCTATTCAACTAATTGACTTGTTCATTTCTAAACTATCGATTGAAATAATTATAGTATTGCGGCTATGGGCTTCTGCGGAGTAATTGTTGGAGCGGAGAACCGGTATTGAAGAACTTTTACAAGGGGGTTTACTTAAGCTTTCAACCCACGCTCCCAGCTATATCGCTCCAATTATCTACCTCGGCGGGGGTCCTGGAGTCCACACCAACGCCCCTTTTATTCTCGCTTTTCCACAGCGGTTTGCCAGCCACAAAAATGGAAAATTATGACATCGGAGGTGGGTCTAAAGCTATCCAGGCGTCGTGTCACATTTCGGTTACAGCAACATTAATTGCTGCCATTATGTGACTCATTGCAAAACTACATTGACTTTCAAGGGATAACGTCACACTAAGCACTGTGCTATTCTGCCAGCTGTGCACCAACTCTAGCTGTCATGAAATTCTCAATGTTCCCCAAGCTCTTGTGTTGTTGTTTTGTTACATTGAAACTTCATCTATAAAAAAAAAATGAAATTTCAGCTGAATTAGTTGAAAAGAATGCTCCCAATCATTCTTTTAAAAATATAGGTTATATTCGAGTCAAAAATAAAATGTTTTAAACCAATCCGAGCAAGCTATGCTGAATCATACATACTTCGCGATCCAACTGTATATATCTATATATATATATATATATTATATAAAGGAATTTCTGTAAGTATGTATGTATGTATGTCCGTCCCGTATGCGCTCCTACACCATTAATGTGATTGCGTCATCTTTCAGGCAAAAATATTGGGTGGAGTTAAGTAGGGAGCCCGGATTTAAGTCGGCAGCCAGAGCTAAAGTAGGGAGACCGGAGTTAAAGTAGGGAGCCCGGAGTTAAAGTAGGGAGCCCGGATTTAAGTCGGCAGCCAGAGCTAAAGTATGGAGACCGGAGTTAAAGTAGGGAGCCCGGAGTTGAAGTGGGGAGCTCGGGGTTAAAGTAGGGAGCTTGGTGTTAAAATAGGGAGCCCGGAGTTAAAGTAGGGAGCCCGGAGTTAAGCAGGGAGCTCGGGGTTAACGTGGTGAGCCCGGAGTTAAAGGAGGGAGCCTAAAGTAAAAGTAGGGAGCTCAGGATTAAAGTAGGGAGCCCATTTCGTAAAACCTATGCAGTTCATTTTTAACCACGCCGAGGTGTGGGGGGGGGGGGGGGGGGAGGATTGTATTTTCTTATAAACTGTCTTAGACACAATATATAGTAAAGTGCCTTAAACACAACAGGCAGTAAAATGGTAAAATACGTACGACCAATTACAAGCAGCACATGGGAAAATGTTGTGATATTAAGCGTGAGGTTCAAGTTTTACTAATGACGGTGTCTCGTCACAAACGGGGAAAAGGGGGGAAAGGGGGAGCGAGAGAATGTTTTCAATTATTTTAAATACTATTTTATCTCGCTATAAAACTACCCAAAAAAAAAGAGACAGTTGACGTCATTAAGACTATTTTTGCAAAGTGAACGATTTAAAACCGGTAACGTATAGAAATCACTTAATCAATGTATTAAAAATTTAATGAAACTAATAATTTATGAAAAAACGTTCAATCTGCTTTATGTTATCCTTTTAATGTGTGAATAGTGAAAATGATAAGGAATCATTTTTTGTATTTCCTTTAATAACAATAATAATATATGTCATGAAAATTTCCTAAAATAATTGAAATTCATTTTAAACATACAAAATCCCTTAAAGCCTAAATGAATCATTTGAGTTGAGTGACACATAACAACATACAGTCTCATCCCAGTAATCTCACGCGTACAGAATGACACCATTCAGTCTCATCCCAGTAATCACACGCGTACAGAATGACACTATTCAGTCTCATCCCAGTAATCTCACACGTACAGAATGACACTATTCAGTCTCATCCCAGTAATCACAAGCGTACAGAATGACACTATTCAGTCTCATCTCAGTTATCACACACGTACAGAATGACACTTTTCAGTCTCATCCCAGTAATCACACGCGTACAGAATGACACTATTCAGTCTCCTCCCAGTAATCACACACGTACAGAATGACACCATTCAGTCTCATCCCAAAAAATCTCACGCGTACAGAATGACACCATTCAGTCTCATCCAAATAATCACACGCGTATAGAATGACACTATTCAGTCTCATCCCAATAATCTCACGTGCATAGAATGACACTTTTCAGTCCCATGCCAGTAATCACACACGTACAGAATGACACTATTCAGTCTCATCCCAATAATCTCACACGTATAGAATGACACTATTCAGTCTCATCCCAGTAATCACCCATGTACAGAATGACACTATTCAGTCTCATCCCAGTAAACACACACGTACAGAATGATACAATTCAGTCTCATCCCAGTAATCACACACGTACAGAATGACACTATTCAGTCCCATCCCAGTAATCACACACGTACAGAATGACACCATTCAGTCTCATCCCAATAATCTCACGCGTACAGAATGACACCATTCAGTCCCATCCCAGTTTTCCCAATGCATCCATTTAAACAATTTTTTTTTTGTTTTGTTTATGAACATTTCACTTCAAACTGAATCAAACATTTTGTATTTATGTCAAACTTTACTGTAGGCAAGAGAGCGGGCAGGAGAGCTGATTAGGGGAGCTTGTTAGTGGAGTTGGATAGGGGAGCTTGTTAGGGGAGCTTGTTAGGGGAGTTGGATAGGGGAGCTTCGACGTGACCGTTACCTTTGGAAACCTTTTTAGGTCAAATTTTGACGCTTTGACGCCAATACTATTCACTCTATAGATCTGCTACAACTGCCTATACTATTCCCTCTATAGTTCTGCTACAACTGCCTATACTATTCAATCTATAGTTCTGCTACAACTGCCAATACTATTCGCTCTATAGTTCTGCTACAACTGCCAATACTATTCAATCTATAGTTCTGCTACAACTGCCTATACTATTCACTCTATAGATCTGCTAAAACTGCCAATACTATTCGCTCTATAGTTCTGCTACAACTGCCAATACTATTCAATCTATAGTTCTGCTACAACCGCCAATACTATTCAATCTATAGTTCTGCTACAACTGCCAATACTATTCACTCTATAGATCTGCTACAACTGCCTATACTATTCACTCTATAGTTCTGCTACAACTGCCAATACTATTCAATCTATAGTTCTGCTACAAATGCCAATACTATTCAATTTATAGTTCTGCTACAACTGCCTATACTATTCACTCTATAGTTCTGCTACAAATGCCAATACTATTCACTGTATAGTTCTGCTACAACTGCCTATACTATTCACTCTATAGTTCTGATACAAATGCCAATACTATTCACTGTATAGTTCTGCTACAACTGCCAATACTATTCACTCTATAGTTCTGCTACAACTGCCAATACTATTCACTCTATAGTTCTGCTACAACTGCCAATACTATTCACTCTATAGTTCTGCTACAACTGCCAATACTATTCACTCTATAGTTCTGCTACAACTGCCAATACTATTCACTCTATAGTTCTGCTACAACTGCCAATACTATTCACTCTATAGTTCTGCTACAACTGCCTATACTATTCACTCTATAGTTCTGCTACAACTGCCAATACTATTCATTCTATAGTTCTGCTACAACTGCCAATACTATTCACTCTATAGTTCTGCTACAACTGCCAATACTATTCACTCTATAGTTCTGCTACAACTGCCAATATCATTCACTCTATAGTTCTGCTACAACTGACAATACTATTCACTCTATAGTTCTGCTACAACTGCCTATACTATTCACTGTATAGTTCTGCTACAACTGCCTATACTATTCACTCTATAGTTCTGCTACAACTGCCTATACTATTCACTCTATAGTTCTGCTACAACTGCCTATACTATTCACTGTATAGTTCTGCTACAACTGCCTATACTATTCACTCTATAGTTCTGCTACAACTGCCTATACTATTCAATCTATAGTTCTGCTACAACTGTCTTTACTATTCACTGTATAGTTCTGCTACAACTGCCAATACTATTCAATCTATAGTTCTGCTACAACTGTCTTTACTATTCACTCTATAGTTCTGCTACAACTGCCAATACTATTCACTCTATAGTTCTGCTACAACTGCCAATACCATTCACTCTATAGTTCTGCTACAACTGCCAATACTATTCACTCTATAGTTCTGCTACAACTGACAATACTATTCACTCTATAGTTCTGCTACAACTGCCAATACTATTCAATCTATAGTTCTGCTACAACTGTCTTTACTATTCACTCTATAGTTCTGCTACAACTGCCTATACTATTCACTCTATAGTTCTGCTACAACTGCCAATACTATTCACTCTATAGTTCTGCTACAACTGCCAATACTATTCAATCTATAGTTCTGCTACAACTGTCTATACTATTCACTCTATAGTTCTGCTACAACTGCCAATACTATTCACTCTATAGTTCGTCTACAACTGCCTATACTATTCACTCTATAGTTCTGCTACAACTGCCAATACTATTCACTCTATAGTTCTGCTACAACTGCCAATACTATTCAATCTATAGTTCTGCTACAACTGTCTATACTATTCACTCTATAGTTCTGCTACAACTGCCAATACTATTCACTCTATAGTTCTGCTACAACTGCCTATACTATTCACTCTATAGTTCTGCTACAACTTCCTATACTATTCACTCTATAGTTCTGCTACAACTTCCTATACTATTCACTCTATAGTTCTGCTTCAAATGCCTATACTATTCCCTGTTCTCTGGTCTACTCAGGCGTGCCGCCATTTAAATTGCGGCCCTGCGGCGCAATCATAACACGTCTGCGTCACTTCCAGGCGCGGGCAAATGCACCACTGCTTTCCTCGCTAACCTCCGCCCTCGCCCCTAAACCCCGCCCCCCAACCACCTCGAGCTTGAGGGTATGGACTTGTTTGCCCAGAAAGGCAGCTATTCTTCGAGAGCATGGGAACCCTCAGTCTAAGTGTTAAAAAAAAAAAATCTCATGTCTTAGGATACGCTATTCCAGTGGTTCTTAACCTTCCTAATGCCGCGACCCTTTATTACAGTTCCTAATGTTGTAATGACACCTCAACCATAAAATTATTTTCGTTGCTACTTCATAACATATGTGGGTTATTTTCCGATGGTCCTGTGTAAGGCTCGCTCGACCCATAGGTTGAGAACCGCAGCGCTAATCCAAAACAATGTGTCAAAGGTAAACAAACAAGCTCGTCTCTTTGAGAGCTTGCTGGGAAAGTTTATTTTTAATAAGAAACTTTCTTAACCTCTGTTCCAGGCGAACAGTGTTTTGTGTATTAGCCAAAAAGTTCGAAGCGGAAATGCATCACGGCATGCAAAAGTAATCAGTAATCGCTGTGACGAGATTTGTTGTAAAGTAATCAGTAACACCCTTGCCCTAATACCCCACTTTTTTTTTAATGAAAGTGATCAATCCTGATTGTTGTCGTCAATTTGTTGTGATTTAATGTAGTATCAATTCTTTGTATAAAATTATAAATAGTAGATTAGATAAACAATGACACTCAAATAGGCCAGTGTTTCCCAAAGTGTGGTACGCGTAACCCCTGTAGATCACGGGAAAAGTTTGGTGGCGGTACGCGCTGCAAATATATATTTTTTTTAAATTTGTATCATTAAATGATGTGGAATTATTTTTTTTAACGAGATTTACTTAAAATCATAGACAGGGGTACACAGATTCTGATGACGAAAGTTTGGGAAACACTACAATAGGGGAACACTTTCTCCATGGTAATTCCTTTCGTAGGAATGTGTGAAACATTTGACGAGCGCGTATGGGAAGATTGGGGCCGGGGGTTTGGGGGGGGGGGGGTAAAAAACTGAGGGGGGGCACTGTTACCTCCAATTTCTAATTTTATTTTATTTTTTCAATGTTAGCATTTTTCTTTCTTTTTTTGAAACATTTGACGAGCGCGTATGGGAAGATTGGGGCCGGGGGTTTGGGGGGGGGGGTAAACAACTGAAGCGGGGCACTGTTACCCACAATTTCTAATTTTATTTTATTTTCTCAATGGTAGCATTTTTCTCTCATTTTTTTTGGACATGCTTTTTTATTTGCTGATATCCGTTAACTGCATGGGAGCACTTTTTTTATAAATTAAAACAAACTTCAAGCCTTTAATTATTGCTTGTCATATTGTTAGATTTGTTTCGTCTTAACTTTTCCTTTACAAACAAACCAAACAACCTTTTAACCTTTAACCCAATGACGTCCTGAATAACCCGTTACGCTACGATAATCTCCGGGAGTGCCCTGCTCTTGTCAAGTACATTCCAACTTTGTTCAAATCAGGGTACTATTTTTGATCTGCAGAAAGCCCGCGAGACGAGAATCCACATGGCCAAGAACGCAAGCAGTGCCGGGTTCATCAGCGCCAAGAAGCGGGCCGAGGAAGCCTTGCTGGCCCGAGAGTCGGGCCTGGATATGGAGGAATACAACAAGGGGGACATCTTCGAGATGCAGCACCACCATTTGCTGTCCTGCCTTGAGAAAACGACGGTAATCTACGTGCACGTTCTGTTTTTAATGAAAATACGGTTTACTTTTTCGTGGTTACGTTTGTGGTACAGTGTGTTTTATGAACGCCTCATGATATATGTTCAAAGTTAAGTTTATGGTACAGTGTATTGTGTGAACGTCTCATTGTATATGTTCAAATTTAAGTTTATGGTGCAGTGTATTGTGGGAAAATCTCATGGTATATGCTCAAAATTAAGTTTAAGGAGCAGTGTCTTGTGTAAACGTCTCATTTTCTGTGTTCAAAATTAACCCTTGACATAAATACTCTTAGACAACTTAGACAACTAGGTTTGAAATTTTAAAGAATTACTTTTTAAGCACATTGCTCTTGCCCAATCTGTGAAAGTGTCAAACACAAAATGGCGTATAAACCAATATAAGGTTTAATGAGTAGTGTGTGAAATTTTCTTGGAATAATAAAAGGTAAATACAGATGTTGACGATTTTAGAATAAAAAATTAAGCTTTTTTTTAAAATCAAAGTATTTCTACAAATTAGTATTATTATGCAATTAGAAAATTCGAATGTCTTTTATTTAAATTAACCATATTCAATAAAAAGCACCAGTGGCGTAGAAAGAGGGTTGGAGGCAGGGGGGGGCGGTGCGCCCCTGTCTGCACTTTTTTTCTTTTTAATGAAGGGCGGCCTTTTCAGTCAACTGCAGATACTGTTCATGTAAGAGGGCGGCTCACAGCTTGGCCCAAACGGGGCGACACCAACCCTAGATATGCCGATGAGAAGCTCTTTCCTCCAAGTTCTAATTAGCTGAAACCTGAACAAGTTCCATATAAGCTCTCCGGACTAAAGCTTTCATGTTTCAGTTTATTAAGACAAATAACGTTCCCAGATGATAGGTACTGTCCCGATTTCCCACTCAAACCAAATCCAACACAGTCATGTTGACCGTTTTCTTGTTCCCACAGGATCGAGAGTTTGTTGAGATGGACATGACCTTCAACAACGCTCCCAACAAACCCTCAGAGACCCCACCCCCTTCTCCCGACCCTTCAATCGTCTCAAAGGGGAGAAAATCCAGATGCTGCGGCAAAAAGTTCTCCCCCAAATCTAAACTCATGCAAGAAAAGGTGAGTAGCCGTTCCTGTGTGTAGCGTCTTGGGCACGTTGATCCGATAAAGGTTAACCACATTTCAACATTAACATATACATTAAAAGTCATTGTAATCTAAGCAAACACCATTAAAATTGAAAAGGGGTAAGATACATTTTTAGAAGACAAATTTTGGAGAATGGGCTGCACATGGATGCCACGAGGGTTCAAATTCCAGGAGTGTCGAAGCACTGACAAGAAAAAGAAGAATGCTAAAATTTGGATATATTCATATATTTTTTATTGAAACGACACGCCAGCACGCTGCCACTTCCAAAATATCCTAAAACCAGATACAGTGGTACATTGGTTTACGAACGTTTGGGGTTTATAAATCGAGCTCTGGAACGAGGAACGAAATGAGTTCGCAACACGGCGTACCGCTGTACTAATATTCCACAAAGACTTAACATAACCACGTGTCATTTCTAGTAAACGTGAGTCAAACACCAAGTAAGACTTAACATAACCACGTGTCATTTCTAGTAAACGTGAGTCAAACACCAAGTCATAGAAGTCATATCTATCAGTTGATTAAATGAAATGAATAAAACAAAGAAAGGTTAAAAATGAAAAAAAAAAAAAAAAAGGAAAGCAACAAAACAACGAGCGTGTCGGCATGAAGCCTTCGTCAGCGAACAAACAACAACAAAAAGAAGAAAACGGAATAAAATTTTTAAAAATATAGCACTTAGCTGACCACATGGCATGAACTTCATGTCTCTAGTCACAGCTTAAGCCCAGCTCCGCCCCACCACGTCACGGCGTATCGCAGTGGAATAACTTCTTTATATTTTTCTTTCCATCTTCCTTATTTAATCTCTCACCCACTTATTCTCTGTCACAATTCTATAGCTGCCTTCTCGGACACTACTTCTCAGCTAAGTGCTAGATTTTTAAAATTCCTATATTGCTAGCATGATTTCAGTCTCTCCCCTTATTACCTAGTATCATTCAATTGACACGTATTTGGAACTAGCTACCAGCATCAGATTGTGCTTTTATAGAAACGACAGCCAAGTAAATGGTGAGCCCGGGGGTGGTGTTAAATTAGTTATCACGTGATCTCCATAAATAGGTCAAAAGTGTTGAACCGATGGAAAAGATCAATGGCGTACCTGTAGTGGCGTGTTAATAATAAAAATGACAGGGTCGCCATAATAGTGGTGTGTCAATAATACTTTTGACAGGGTTGCCATCATAGTGATGTGTCAATAATAATAATGACAGGGTTGCCATCATAGTGGTGTGTCAATAATAATAATGACAGGGTTGTCATCATAGTGATGTGTCAATAATACTAATGATAGGGTTGCCATCATAGTGGTGTGTCAATAATACTAATGACAGGGTTGCCATCATAGTGGTGTGTCAATAATACAAATGACAGGGTTGCCATCATAGTGATGTGTCAATAATAATAATGACAGGGTTGCCATCATAGTGGTGTGTCAATAATACTAATGACAGGGTTGCCATCATAGTGGTGTGTCAATAATACTAATGACCGGGTTGATATCATAGTGGTGTGTCAATAATACTAATGACAGGGTTGCCATCATAGTGGTGTGTCAATAATACTAATGACAGGGTTGCCATCATAGTGGTGTATCAATAATACTAATGACACGGTTGCCATCATAGTGGTGTGTCAATAATACTAATGACAAGGTTGCCATCATAGAGGTGTATCAATAATACTAATGACACGGTTGACATCATAGTGGTGTGTCAATAATACTAATGACAGGGTTGCGATCATAGTGGTGTGTCAATAATACTAATGACAGGGTTGCCATCATAGTGGTGTGTCAATAATACTAATGACAGGGTTGATATCATAGTGGTGTGTCAATAATACTAATGACAGGGTTGCCATCATAGTGGTGTGTCAATAATACTAATGATAGGGTTGCCATCATAGTGTTGTGTCAATAATACTAATGACAGGGTTGTCATCATAGTGGTGTGTCAATAATACTAATGACAGGGTTGCCATCATAGTGGTGTGTCAATAATACAAATGACAGGGTTGCCATCATAGAGGTGTATCAATAATACTAATGACACGGTTGCCATCATAGTGGTGTGTCAATAATACTAATGACAAGGTTGCCATCATAGAGGTGTATCAATAATACTAATGACACGGTTGCCATCATAGTGGTGTGTCATTAATACTAATGACAGGGTTGCGATCATAGTGGTGTGCCAATAATACTAATGACTGGGTTGCCATCATAGTGTTGTGTCAATATTACTAATGATGGGGTTGCCATCATAGTGGTGTGTCAATAATACAAATGACAGGGTTGCCATCATAGAGGTGTATCAATAATACTAATGACACGGTTGCCATCATAGTGGTGTGTCAATAATACTAATGACAAGGTTGCCATCATAGAGGTGTATCAATAATACTAATGACACGGTTGCCATCATAGTGGTGTGTCATTAATACTAATGACAGGGTTGCGATCATAGTGGTGTGCCAATAATACTAATGACAGGGTTGCCATCATAGTGGTGTGTCAATAATACTAATGACAGGGTTGATATCATAGTGGTGTGTCAATAATACTAATGACAGGGTTGCCATCATAGTGGTGTGTCAATAATACTAATGACGGGGCTGTCATTATAGTGGTGTGTCAATAATACTAATGACAGGGTTGCCATCATAGTGGTGTGTCAATAATACTAATGACAGGGTTGCCATCATAGTGGTGTGTCAATAATAATAATAATAATAAAGTTAATTTCAAAAACACGCTTCATCCCCAAAGGCTCGATGCGCGGTACAAAGTCAACAAAATACAAATCTATAATTTACCACATTTAAAACAATAATACTAATGACAGGGTTGCCATCATAGTGGTGTGTCAATGATACTAATGACGGGGCTGTCATTAATTATGCAATCAGAACTAAAGTCCACACATTTATGGTTTAATCTAAAAACTTCACTTCCATTTTTGAAGATCAACATAACATGGACATTGACTCTGATACCTTGCACCTGACATTGGGTGGACCCAGTGGGCTCAGCTGACCCAAAGACATGTTTTTCTTAAGCTATGCATTTTACAGCAAATAGTTATGTTGATTCGTGGGGTGTCAACGATGAGACTGACATTAGTTCGGAAGATGGTGAATTTTGAACTATAAAAAAAAAACACAGACAAAACCTTTTAAAACATTAGACTAGACCTGCACAACATACGGCCCGCCAGCACCCACTTGGCGGCCCGCGAAGCAACGAACTATTATTTATTATTATATTTTCTTAAAAGCTTTCCCCTCTTTCCTATCATATTTCGGCCCACACAAGTATTTTATAAAGTCTTACGGGCCGCAAAGGTTTTTCATGAAGTATTATGGCCCACCTTAAATTTTGAGTTGTGCAGGCCTGCTGCATTAGACAATTCCTTTTCATTTTTTTAATACTTTTTTTTCCCTCAATCCTTTTCCAGAAACGATCCCAGTCCTATCATTCTAAGCACAGCATTGAACACCAGGAGATGAATGACGTCAGAATGAGATTATCACCTGCTTCCAAAACAGACTCCCGATCCAGCGGGGTCAACGTCCTTGAGATCCAAGGCTTCTCCAACACTAACCACAACCGAGGCGGGAACAACGGGCTTGGTAACAATAAATCCAACAGCTCGCAAGACATTTACGCCAATCTGCATCCAAACTTTACCAGCGGGTTGAGAAATGCGTGCGTCACGTCCGGTAGCGAGCCCAACATGGGCTCTAAGTTGACATCTTCCACCAGTCATCACAACGTAACCACGGCTCTTGTCTCGAGCCCGAATTCCACCGGAAGTTCGCAGTCGGTACCGGATGCAGTCGCTGCTCACTCTTCGTTCTTGCCTTCGTCCACCAACAAAGGGGACATTGTAAGGATATCAACGTTATAACCCTGCGTGTTGGACTTGTCCGCTGAAGGACGAGATGCACTATGTTATTATTTTGTACTCAACAGAATGTTCAAACTCAAGGAATAGTATAAAGTGTGTACACACGTGCTATAAATAATTTGAGTGTACGCACTTGCTAAATAAATGATAAGAATAAGAGTGTGTAGTTAACACATCCACCATATCCCGACCCCCCCCCCCTTTTTTTTTCCCTGGTTTTGTTTTTTATTGGGGGTTTGGGTTTTTTTTTTTTTTTTTTATGTTTTGTGGTTTTTTTTTTTTTTTTTTTTTTTAATGTATTTCCTTTTTTTGGTTTTTTTTTTTTTTTTTTTTTTTTTTTTTCCCTGTTTTTGTTTTTTTTTTGTTTTTTGGGTTTTTTTTTTCTTTTGTTTAGTTTTGTGGTTTTTTTTTTTTTAATTCTTCTGAAGTGATTACCATTTGCTGGATTATGATTTTTTTTTTTTAAATGACCTGATAATATCCTTTGTAAGGGTATTCAGACATGGATGCTAATGTAAAAATTACCAGCATGTACCTGGTATGGCTGAATTGATTCAAAGCTAAGATCAGCTTTGATCCTTGGCAGAGTACCACAATAAATCTAGGGAATAGTGTTGACCGAGGCAAGGTCAAGGTTAGATCCAGTCTAGTTTGACCACTGTGTCCGCCTTACAGGAACCATGTGGTGGCGGTTTGAGAATCGGGGAGTGGAGGGAGGGGAGCGCAAGTTAAAAGATATATGGGTCAAATTTTCACATGTTGAGGTAGCTGTTTTATTTAAGTAAGACCATTTTGAGTTTGGTAGATATGTGTGATTTTCAGGCTCACCTGATTTATTTTACTTTGATAGTGTTGCTATTTAAGAGAATGGCTTAAATACCACTGCTCCTGCTATCTGAAAGATTTCAAAGCAGAGATAGTTGATGTTTCTTTCTGTATAAACCTTTCTTCAAACAAAAAAAAAAGTTCATAAAAATGTAAAAGATTTGATTGTAGTTTACACCAAATGCACAAATAAATGTTCAATTTAAATTGATTGAACAAAGGAGAATTGACAGCAATTTATACTTTTCTTTGATGCATATGATTCTCTTTATTTATAGATCCATAATATTCTTTAAAATGTAGTTCATATGTTTCAATTTCATTTTTTAAAGATATAAATTATTATAAGTTAATTAAGACACAAATTTTTCTTACATCTTTGTGCTCTTAAAAAAACCTTTGAAGGCAACCTGTTACTGAATCATTATGTTTACCTACGGGAGGCTAAAGGAGGCTATTTTATAGTTAATTAGTTACCCCGGTACGAATTAGACGAATTAAAATAGTTTTACTTACCATCCTAAATCAAGTGAAAGTTAGAGGAAGTATTGTTAAGAAATTTCCACTACCCCCCCTTCCCCTCCACCCAACCTCATATTTAATTTTATGGCTATGTTAGTTTTCTCATCCGACTAATTTTGGGTAGAAGCATAACACTAGAACCAAATATCCTATCAATTGCAAAACAATGTGACTTATCGGTAGATTATTAACTTACCATGCATCTGTAGTTCGCTAACATCTTTATGGAATTGCAGGATGTAGCCTAGTTTATATTACATTGCATTTATATATTTTAAATAGACAGAATATGTATTATCCATGACTAGTAAAATAGTATCAAAATTTAAACAGGCCTTCTAAAGATTATGTGAATAAACTGAAATATGTCATAAAAGGATATGTTGTTTGTAATTCTTATATACTGTCCACTTCTGTGTATAGACATTCTTACTTTTCAAATTTAGACAAGAATTAAATCCTTATTTTTATAGTTGCCTGAATCTGACACAATTATTTTCTGTATGTGCTTGCCAAACTTTTTGAAAGATTCTATTTATCTAATTTGCAAAGTTTAGCAAGTATATTTGATTTACTAAAAACATGAAATGAGTCATGCTTGTATCCACCAAGCTGGTAATATGGGCTATTATGCAAATATGTTTTACAAAAAAAAAATATGCCTGCCACTATTTTCATTTCCAATTTCAAGTCAGAATTTCCAAAGGTCCTTTAATTGAAGACAACATGACAGGTGTTGCCATGCATGCAGATTTGAAAGTGTTACATGTTATAACTGCTGTGAGTAGGCATAATAATGGGGGGATTATGTTAGCCATTACTGCATTCATCTTCAGTGACTTTTATGGACATATAGGCCTAAACAAATTTAAAATTTTGTTCTAATAATTATTAAAATTAAATCAAGGGAGCTAACACACAATCACGATGTAAGTAATTGCAGAATGAATTACATATATATTTTAAAAAGTTAATTTTTTTAAATTCACATTCTATCATCATAAATAGTACACAAATATGTCCATAAGTTATTTTCTATTTAATTTTTTCCATTCAAAAAGTGTTTAATAATTTATCTTCGTGAAAAGAAAACACATTTTCTCATCTGCTGTAATAAGTATTTAATTATAAATTAAAAAGCTTTAATTCCATTTTTATTTTTTAATAAAAAGCTTTTATTTAATGTTTCTTTTAATGATTATATTTCTAAGCTGTTCTTTTTTATTTATTATTAAAAAAAGAGAGAAAATATTGTTGCATAAGAAGTGATGAAACAAGGAAGATCTGCAGAGCTCCGCTAGTTAACTAACATTAATTTCTCAATAATTTTTGTTTTGAAAGCAACTGCACATTTTTGTTAATGACCTTGCTTATTTTATGGAGAAAAAAAAAATATTCGCCTTCTTTAAATTCTAATCCTTATAAAACATTATTAATCCTTTTAATTCTCAAAAATAAATTCCAGGTTGTTATTTTGATAAAAGTATTCATTCTTGAAAAGATGCTCTTTTCAATTCATCACATACAAGCATGTTGTTGTTAATGTTATTTTAACTAATCCACATATTCTGATAATTTACAATATAGGCCAACTCTTTTTTTCTTTTCTTCTTAACATTAAAACAGTAAAAGACACTAACTGCCTGCATGGTTTTGCACCTTTTTTAAAAAAAGTTTACCTCTGTAAATTACTATTTCATTAAACTCCTGTGTAACCTGAGTGTATAAAACCCCTTACAATCAAGTACTTTAAGAATTTCTTTTACTCTTTACTGTTTTCTCATCTTTGTCAATATAAATCCATTGTAACCCTAACCATTCTCATCTATTTGAAGTTAACGTTCAATTCCTCATAATAAAAATTTTAGCAAGACCTGATCTCTAAACTCATGTGTGAATTTTTCATTAAAGTTTTCAAAATTGAATTGGCATTACTCTAACGCAATATACCTCATTTTTCATCAGTGTTGTATTTAGTTCTTTAGCTCATATATACGTTTGAAGAAAAATTTTTCTCATTAGAGTGACAAACAATTGTTTTGGGGGAAGCACATGCTAGAAGTTAAATTTTACAAACCTTATATCTATGGCAACTAATTTTGAGTCACTGTATCAATTGTTTTTTGTTTTTTTTCCGTAACAATTACTTTATGGAATCCTTTTAAATATTTAATAATAAAATGACTGCATTCAAGCTAAGTAAATGAAATAGCAAAACGGGGTATGTGAAAGCTTGAATTTAAGGACACTGCAGTAAGAATATAACGTTTCTAATCTTATTGTCCTGTCCTTAAATTCAAGCTTCCACATACTTCGTTTTGCTATTTAATTTAAAGATTTAAATAGGCTTCTATTAATTATTTTGGGTTGTATTTTTTTTTAATTATCTATCCTTCACAAGCATTTTATAAGGAGAATACAATTCTTCACTCTTTCTTATAATATAGCAGCTTTAAGGATAGTCAGTAGCAATTTTGAACCTTTATCACCTTCATAATTAAGGTAGCTTTAGTTTCCTCCTGTTTACTTGAAGTGAATTTCAGAAACTCCAATTCATTTTGATGTTTAGCCATAATTTTCAAATATCCCTATCATCATTTTTTTTTCTTGACACGAGGAAACTGTTCATCAAAAAAAAAAAAAAAAAAAAAAAAAAAAAAAAAAAATCAAGTTAAGAAAATTGCATTATAATAAAGCTATAAAAATGTAATGGGTTTGGTCATATTTTAATGAAATTATCAGGACCACATGTATTCACCACAATTTTTTTCATATGCCCCAAACCCTTTTTCATTCCTAAAGAAAAACCACAGTTCAGCATTGCTTCAACAGATTCCATTATGATGTGTACTTTAATTATAATTTAGTCTTGTCACTTGATTTAGCCATAAGAATAGAAGAGAAGTTAATGATTCATATATTTTTTTTCCTCTTTCCTTCCTCATATTAATCAAAATGTGCAACGACAGTTTTTTGCAAACATTATTAAATATTGAATAAATACTTTGTGATACATGATCCAATATTGCAAATATGTATATAGATGGTAACCATGATATATATTATTATCTTTCACTCACCCTCCTGTGGTCAGAACAATGTTGGTGAAAGACATCTGTAATGGTGGTTCAGTTCTTTTTTTTTTTCCTTCTCAAATTACTTCAGCATTGTGATGTTACATTTTTACTCAACTTGTACATACATTCTAAATAATTTTTTTGAATTAATGATAATAATTTAATCAACATGTAACACAGTCACTCAATGCCAATGCATTTAAATGCTCTTGAAAAGTTTAAACATTGCTTGTTATTTGAAATCCATGTTTTTGAATAGAATGATAATTAAAACGATTAATTTATTAGTTACAAATGATTACATAATCCAGATTTTTTTTAAAAACACACTCTAGAACTAGTAAAGCATCTATTATTATAATTTAATTGTTTCTTTTTTATATTTTTATTACTTCCTTCTAGCACTTTTAATCTTGTGGTTTGAGAATCACATTTCAATGTAACAGTGGAGATATTGAAAATGCCTGAATGTTGTCTCAGCTTTCCAATTCGCATTTTCGTTTCCCACCCCCCACCCCACCCTTTTTTTTGTTCATGAAGCATCTGCATTTAAATACATATTTTTTAGCTTGTTACTTTGAGCACTTTTTTCCCCAAATGCATTTATTTCACTTTTTTAACATAATGGGGGTAAGGCAAATATGAATTGATTTTTTAAAAAGCATAATCTATTTTTTTGCCAATGGGATGCATAAATTCCTGTTAGCATATGGATCACATTTTATTCTCTATTTTAGAAATAGGAACACCTTTATGTCTATAATCTATGAAGAGAGGATTAGTCTTAGATGCATATAAACAGCATTCCAGTAGCCAGAATAAAACTTTCATTTAAAACTGAGATCTCATTAAAATTAGAAAATACCTTATGTAGACAGATCATCCACATTGAACTTATGCATGGCATGTATAACATCTCTTTGCCTCTAAAATCAGTTCAGCGAGTTACAGAAAATTGTGTAGTAGGCTTACGGTTTAGTAAATATATCTAACGTGTTGTACTGTAGTTCATAAACGGAATGCCTTGCAACTGTGCTTCATAATGCAAAAGGATAGTACATCAAAGTTTTAAAAAAATTTAAAGTTAGATTTAACAATGCTGAGAACTAGACCAAATTTTTGCCGTTTATGATGCTAGCATTAGTTGTACAGCACATAGATTGAAATAGGTTTTCTCAATTAATTTTTAGGAGCTTTTTTCATTTTCCCATTCTGTGTTTTTGGATTTCTTTCATAGTAAGATACACCTCTTTTATTATATTTATATTTACCTGTAAATATTTTGATACTTGGAACAGGATGTTATAGGTTTTCAAATATGTGTACTAGTTATTTGGTGACACTGAATGCTGTTTTTTGAGCCCACAATTTTGCCTGTAATTTTGCAAAATATTTTAAAGCCACGTGTTTGCTTTTCAATAATTACTTACCCATTTTTCTAATGGACAAGCCAAAGTTTTGAAGAAAAAAAATATTACTAATGCATTATGAATTGGATTTTTTTATGTCCTATTTACCGTTTATTTTATTTCTAGTTTAATTATGGTTAATTCACTCTAATTACACTTTCATTTATGAAATTCTATTGTTGTTCTTACACTGATCCAACTCATTGAACATAAAATAAAATTTTATTTCTTTAACTTTAATGAAACTAATCTGTTAATTTAAAGTAAGTCTTAGCATACAAATAAATATTCAAATAATTTCAAAATTTATTTTGAGGTATGTTTAGCATTGTTAATTAGACTTACTTAAAACCTAAGATATGACTATAGTTCCATTGATTCAAGTTCCATTATAAGGTGTAGGCCTTTTTTTAAATTGAGTTTTGGGAAAAATTATTTTAATAACATATATTTTAGAGTATTATTATTTTAATTTACTGCTGTAAAACAATTATTTTAACACAAAATAAAAAATGTTATTATTATTTAAAAGCACAAAAATATTGTTGGACACATTTTAAATTTTAAAACTGGGATAAAAAGACATTTCTTTCTTAAATAAATCTTCAATCATTAAATTTTCTTTTGAAAACTACACACACTAGTCTTCTCCTTTTTAAATTAATAAATGATTTCCCTCTAAAAGTGATCAACAATATTATTTATGCAACCATAAGTTGTTTTTGTTTTGTTCATATTTTATTACCTTTTTTTATAAAGTCAGATGATTTACATTAATTTTCACCCTATGATTGATTTCTGATGATTGTCAGACTACTATTATTACTACTGGGTTCACCTCCCATCCTGCTCCCAAGTTTAGTGTCTGAACCTCTTACATGAGGCATCCATGTGTTCCATCTGATTTAACCAGCTATTTTGAGGATGTGCTTGAGATACAATCTAAATAAAAACATCTTTTTACACAAATATTGGCTGGATGTTTTGTTTTGATTTGTCGGTGTCCTAACCGAAACCTTTATTTTGTTGTAATTGCATAATAAAAAAAAAAATTTTGATTACCTTTACAAAACTTTGTTGTTTTTTTTTGGGTCTTGTAGGTGTTTGGTGCTTTAAAATGGATCTTGTCCCATGGCGCGAATCTTGTCCCCGGGCGCCAAACACCCTCGCTACGCCTCTGGGGGTTGGGGGGGGGGTGTTTGTGACTGTCTATCAGTAAGCCCTTGTTTTTTTTTTCTCTGTGTAGAAATCGGGCCTGTTTTCTGCATTAGACAAAAATAATGGCAAAAAATGTACAACTGAGTTACTAGACAGATAATTATAATACAAATAGGTTTACATGGTGGCCCAAACAATGTGATGATTTCGTTTTAACTTTATTGTCAGAAGCATAAATGAGGCGCAACCGCTTACAAACAGTTGTTAGAGTTTTTTTGTTTTTTTTTGGCTTTTTTTTTTTTTGGTGTGTGTGTGGGAGGGGAAGGGGGGTGGGGGGACAGACTGAACATCTTTTCTAATTAGCGTAATAATTTTCACACAACTGTCAACAGGCCCGTTCTTAGGCAAACTATGACTACGCATTCGCGAATGGCCCCCGAACGTGAGGGGGCCCCCGTGAGGCGCCCTCGATCCCCCGGTTGTTTTTTTTTTAAACTGTCNGTGGAGGTCGGGGGCGGGGGGGGGGAAGGGGCGGGGGGGGGGGAGCTTTGGGGTGGCAGACAGGAAATTGGGGGCTTGGCCATGGGAATGGGAAAGAGGAAACATTGATGAAGGTAGAATGGAGGTGCCGCAGTGGTGGGTGGTGTTTTCTCCTCAGCTTGAGGGAGCTCCGCCCTGGACCCCCCTTCCACCTACGCTCCATGCTTAGGGCCCCCAAACTCCCAAGAGCGGCTCCGCTGTCAATGTCAAAACACTATATTAATTCAAGTATAAAAACATTTTTTACAAGATGTTCTCACATCTTCTGGGTCACACTGTATAGATACATATTTATTTTGCTAGTAAAAGGATTTTTTAAATCATTTTTTCACTAAAAATAGCCTAACACTTTCAGTATATTCGAATAAGGTTAGGCTTTTAAAATGAGTGCTGTGTCATACCGGTATTCATGGTGCTAAATGTCTATCATGGGTGCTGTGTCATACTGGTATTCATGATGCTAATTGTCTGTCATGGGTGCTGTGTCATACCAGTATTCATGGTGCTAAATGTCTGTCATGGGTGTTGTGTCATACTGGTATTCATGGTGCTAAATGTCTGTCATGGGTGCTGTGTCATACCGGTATTCATGGTGCTAAATGTCTGTCATGGGTGCTGTGTCATACCGGTATTCAATGGTGCTAAATGTCTGTCATGGGTGCTGTGTCATACCGGTATTCATGGTGCTAAATGTCTGTCATGGGTGCTGTGTCATACCGGTATTCATTGTGCTAAATGTCTGTCATGGGTGCTGGGCCGTGGGAATGGGAGGGGGGAGGATCAGGGTTACTTTCAGCTACTGCACTGCCCCCCCCCCCGAGAAAGCCAAGTGCCCCCCCCGGAGCAAAAATATGTCCAATAATAAATCAACTGGCA